>MU860090.1:0-93774 GCA_033296875.1 Achaetomium macrosporum
CTGCAATTCGTCAACTAACCACGAGCTTCCGACGATAAGTCACATCTAGTTTGAGGAATACTGCTTCAGGAATAACAACTTTAAGGGCCTGTACGAGATCAAGGCAGAATCACAGGGAGGGATTATGTAACTAACTCTATGGCCCTTTAGGCTTAGCGCCTCCGGGCGGAATAAATATCCATCCATCCATCCGAGTCGCAACCCCAGAGTAGCTCTTTCATGGCTGACTCAGCACACCCACCACGACTCCTAGTCCTCGGCCAGGCTCTTCCGAGTTTAACTCAGATATGCTAGGGAGGAACTTGAATTGTATGACTTCTCTCTTGAGAAGGATAGACGCTACCCTAGTTTCCGCACCATGCCACCATTACCACGAGAGCGCGAAAGGACTGTTGGCTCAACAATATATGTGATTACGGGTTTTTCGTGGTGAGATGCTATATTCAAGGTGGTGCAAGCATAGTGTACACACCCACCTTGGCCATTTAATACAGGCTCGGATACTCTCGACCCAGAAGAAGGCCTTGTTATCGCCATCGCCGCCGTACTAGCCGAGCGAGTCTGGGATATGTGAGAAGATCGAATATCTGACTGCGCATGGTTCTTGATGCCCGATTCTTCCTCGTCACGCATGCATCAGGAAAACTACTCGAATCTCCGGCCCAGATTGCTGAGGTGGCCCAGTTTGCTGAACCCAACTAGTCGTCAAAGTAGATCTGCTGCGTTAGAAGGCCCAGCGAGTACTAGGTAGAGGGAGGTAAAATGATATTAATGCTGATCAGACAATCTCTAAACTGGTTTCTAGGGAATGTAGCCGATCCGCTCTACATCAACTACTATGAAGCGACGGGACTAGAGTCCTAATGCTGATTTCAATTCCGTTGTGAAACGGTAGGGATACTATATGATCCCGTATTGGCAGAAGATAGTAGACTCTTTAGCTTGTCCTGTACATAGTCCTACCTCGTCACTAATCCATTAACATCATGTCGCTCTCTTCCTACTTCTAACCAACCCTTAACTTCTCATCTCTCTACTTTTGAGAGCAACCGGCACTATAGCACAAACGTCAAGGAGGGAAAGGAAACTCAAGTCCGCCAGTGTCGCCACGCAGCCTGCAACACATGGAACACATGGCGAGAAGGAGGCGAGGGGAGCTAGACTATGTAGCAGGGCCCTGCGTTGCCACGGCATGTTAGATAGAACTCCAATCCGAACTCATTCCCTCCTTCGCTCCGAGAGAAGAGGACACCCTCCTCAAAGATCAGTTCTTCCGGAAATAGACGACATCTGTGACACCACCACATCCTCGGTTCACCAATGTCACGCATCTTTCCTGACTAGGACCGTACTACACAGAGTAACCCCCTAAAACTAGATCTAGACAATACAATCCGACAAAATGTCGAATCTATAGGCGCACTTGTCACTGTGGACGATAATGATTATTGCGTCTTCTTTTCACTCTCTACCCTCGCTCCATAGCCCTCCCTCAAATAAACAGCAACCAACTTCCACACAGCCCATAGAAACCCAAGCATCACCGCTACCGCCGTCCCCGCGTTGACCCAGCCCGCCTTATCCATGTCCAGTACCGGTACCCGCACCGAGTTCACTAACAGCTGGCTGCCACCGTCAGCCGGGTGCGGCTCGACATGCCAAAACACCGTCCTGGCATCGAACAACCCGTCATACCCCAAATTGGCCGTCTCAAACGGGTTCGGCGGGAATTCCGTTCCCTCAGCGGCCTCACAGGCCCAGAACACGGCAGGGTATGGGACATCGATGGTCGAGTAACCGCCCTGTGTGGGCGTGAGGTACCGCAGGTGGAGTGGGATTTCGGCCGTCCATTGCTGGGTGCTCGAGCCTCGGAAAGATTGAGGCGGGGAGAGCTCAACCAGGACAGCAGACCCCCATTGCTGCATCACATACTCGGGTGCTTCCAGATCCACAGGCTGGGTGATGTACCGCAGGGCGGTGAGGTTCTTGGAGGCCAGATAGAGGGGGTCGGAGAGTTGATACTTGTCTGCGAAAACTGTCCTGGGGAGCGTGAGGTAAGCGTAGGGGGAGCAGTGGGTATCCTCGTCGTCGTCGGGGGAAGGAGAGGGAGAAGGGGTTTGATTGGAGCTGATGCGGAGCTGCAAAGTCGGATGGAGCCCGGTTGGGGAGAAGAACCGGGCTGAAAAACTGGATTCGGCGTCGCGGTGGCGTGACGCGAAGGTGAACATAGTCGGTGAGGGCTTTGAGTCTTGGCCGAGGACAGTGAGGAGGCCTGAAATCCCGATTTCGTGCGCCTCCAGGGTCTTCGGTTTGTCGACGGAGAGAATGCCTACTTCGGTTCGGTGTTGCGGATGCGATATGGCGTGCACCGGCTGGCGTTGGTAAGGCCAGAGGGCGGTGACGCGGATGACGTGCTGAGCGGCGTCATATGAGATGTCGAGCGAGCTGGCTTTGGCCAGACTGTCTAGCCTGGCAGAGCAGGAGGTGTCGCTTTCTCGACATAAATTAGCCTTGGCATAGTGAATGAGATGCGACAGGCTGTCGAGCTGCTGGAAGTACTGAAACACGGTCGGATGAGTGGAAGTGTCCTTGGGTAGCGACGTGAATGATTCCTACAACCATGTCAGCCGGACATGCCTGAAGATTCCTCTCCGGGTGGCTCACAGCAGGAGTCGAGCATGAGATATCGCCGAATAGCTTGCCCAAAGTCGCGCATAGCGTATTTCTGCACCGGGCATCAGTGGCGTGTTAGTGATTTACTAAAGCTCGGGATTGACTTACGACACCACATCAGCTCTTCCAAGAGTTGTAAACAGGTGGAAGCCAGGAGGCAGCCTCGCAAGCAGCGGGCTAACAGCCTCATGCGCAGCGGTGCTGACCCATCGAATATGCAGGTCTTGGGTGTCGCCGAGCAGTGTTTGCAGCTCGAATGGGAGCTCACCGAGGGCAATGGTCAGCCTGTGCTCCAGGGCAGCGTGTATCGCCGGGCCACGAATCGTGCCGCCCTCAACGGTAACCGCTGATGGCTCTATCGAGTCCCCCAGCTTCTGAACATATGTGATTCGTTCGCGCATGGTTCCGGGTATCGACGTGCGCGTGGGATGTGTCTTGCTCAAAAGGGCGGTCGTTGATTCTCGACCCGTGCCAGCTGGCCGGGCCGGCCGAGCAGTGTCGTGGTTCCCGGGCCTGTTGCTACCCCAGATGCTTGGCTGCGACCATCCGATTGGCTGCAGTGTTTAACCCACGCGGCCGGAAATTCCCCTTGCTCCTTCCCAAAGCAACACCGGGACGAGACAACGCTAAACCCGAATCGGTGACCGGGAGGCAGCCGCTCAGCCCTTCTTGGGCGGGTGCCACCCGGAAAGCATTCTCGAGATGGAACCTGCCACGGATGGACGTGGGCCAGGGAAAAGGGAAATCCCCTGGCGTGGCAACGGAAGCCTGACAGCAGGCTTTCTCTCCTTCCGAAGCCTTGACCGTCGCATTCGAGATTGGAGGAAAGAGCAACGAGCCGACCGACCCAGCACGGAGAGGACCTCGATAATCTACCAATCGCCGAGCACGCGAGTTAGCGGGTTCCATCGTGTATGTCCGACGCCGGCCCGAGACCCTCTCCGGCGTACCAAACGTACCGGCCCTGAGATCGTGGACTTTTCTTAAGACGTCGGGCCTTGGGCCTTCGCACCCACCATGGAAGAGTCTCCATCCTTCATGACCCTCCGGACGAGGCGGCCAGCGAATGACGAGAGCAGCATGAGCTTAAGCAGCGCCGATTCTGCCGTATGTGACCTCTGCTTGATGGAGACGGCTTTGATCGCCTCCGGACCCGCGTCTGACTGACCTCCGCGAATGCAGTATGGCTCGGGCACCGAGGGTTCGCCTTTGGCCACCCACGACATCAGCCGGGTGAGCTATCATGTCAAGCACATTGAGAGCTTTGCCCAAGCTCTTCAGGACGTGAGTAACGACTCTCTTGCTGGAGACAGCGGGGATCCGATGGGCTTCGGTTCTGACTCCTTTAACCGGCTTGCAGTCGGCAAGCAGGGCATTCCCGAACCGCGGCCGCGCAGCCCAGAGGTACTCCAAAGTGCATGCCCTCATGCTCCACTGGAAGTCCGATGACTTGTTTGTGTTGCCCGAGCTCGAGGACCTGGAGAAGTGCCTGCGCGAGCACTACAACTACGAAACCGACATCTTCTCCATCCCTTCCGAGAACTCCCATCTGGAGCTGATGCTCAAGATCGGCGATATGGTCAAGCAGCACGAGTCTGAAGACACGCTCTTTGTGGTCTACTACGGCGGCCATGCCCGGATAGACGAGTCACGGCAGAGCACATGGTGTGCGTAAGTGTTGTATCAGTCAAACAGGTTGTAAATCTTGTCCTCTGACGCGCATCAGGAACCGGCGTCCTGGGTCGCCGTGGCTCCAGTAAGTCCTGGCACCTGTCCCTCTCCCCTCGATGAGTAAGACCACTGGTTCACAAGTTCGAATAGATGGTCAGCCATTCAGACACTCCTCGAAAGATCCATCTCAGACGTCCTAATCCTTCTGGATTGCTGCGCTGGAGCCGCAAGTGCCACGTTCCCTACTGGCCAGAGCATCACCGAAACCATTTCGGCCTCCAGCTGGGACGCCATTGCCCCCGATCCGGGCAGGTATTCGTTCACAAATGCGCTGATTGAAGTGCTCGAGGAGTGGCGCCAACGCACATTTTCAGCCGCTATGCTACACGCTGAGATTCTTGCCCGCCTGAAGCACCCCCGGCCCATCTTGATCAACGGGAAGCGCTTCGAGGCGCGGTCCACTCCAGTGCACTTCATGATGACCTCAAACCATAAGGCGCCAAGCATCGAGATTTGCCGACTCGTCCCCCGCAGCCGGTTGCCGCCCTCACCCCCGAATGAGCTGGCCTACTGGAACCGCCCATCTCTCCCGAGGATGATCCAGGGGAGGAATCCGGTCGAGCAATACCCTCTCGTTCCCGACTTTCGGATTCCCGCGACGTCCGAACCCAACGAGGACGAACCACATGTTCTAATCTCGTTAGCGCTTGAGGACGACCAGCGGTTAGATCTGAATGACTGGGAAACCTGGCTCGCCGCCTTTCCTGCAATCGCGAAATACGTCAAGGTTCAAGGAGTTTTCAAGAGTCATTCCACACTCCTTTTGCTGTCACTACCCGTCATGGTCTGGGATTTTCTCCCTGATGATCCCGCCTGCTCATTTGTAGCCTTCATCCGTTCGAACAACCTCCTCCGGGTTCAGGAGTCGAGCCCGGAAGCGGTGGACTCGCGAGTTCCTGTTGCAAGCGAAGGTCCAGTTTCGACTCCAGTGCGCGACGATGCGGAATCCTGTCTATCCGGAACCACATATCAGCCAACTGAGAGTCTGAACATCGTGAGACGCGCAACGACCGGCTCCGGCGTCAATCGAAATCCTTCTACTGTTTCGGCCCCCTACCGAGACCCCGCAGCAGACTTCAGGTTATCTCCGCACATCGAGAGTGCCTCACCCGAGATGTTCTCCCATCCATCAGTGGGTTCGAGGTTAAGGCTTCAACCGTCAATGGCCAGTCTTGGGGGCTCTTTGAGGAATGTGCCTTCTACAACTTCGCTAGGCACGCTGGAACGTCGCCAACTTGGCCCGCTGACTCTGTCAGCGGGTTTCAGCAATGACTTTGCAGCTCCCGGGGAGGGAATATCAAGAACAATGATCCTCAACCGGGCCCGGAGTTCGAAGAAGTCTGTTTTTCTATCAGGCCAGGACGTCCCACAGGGTCAGCAGATGGCTCCACACGTCATTCGGCGCCTCGAAGATTACTTCCAAAAGGATTCGGACCCAAGCATCGCTGTCGTTGAGCATCTTGCTTCGAATCTTGGCGTTGAGACATCAGACATTCATGTAAGTTCAAGTTTCAGCGCCATGATATGGGCCCTTGCTGACAAGTCAGGTTTGGTTTCACCATCGCCGAGAGCAAGAGCGGATGACCTTCAACCTGCAGAATCTAAGGACAGAAAGCCATCACGCGCAAGCCCAGGATGGGGTCCGCATGATTCTTCCGGGGCATCTGAACAGACTGCTTGAGATATATCCGTCCAAGGGTGTTCTCCTCGTCGACCTGCGGTCATCGACGGACTTTGAGAGATCGCACATCCACGACGCCATCAACCTGCGTGCCCCCATGAGCTTCATCGAACACACCTCGCTCGAGATGATCGAGGACACATTCATGGATGATCAGAGTCGTCGCAGCTTCAGCAAGTGGTCCCTGTGCAAGGCGATTGTCTTTTACGACCGGGTCATCGAGTTCGACTGGGAGTGTCCGGTCGCCGAAGCCTTGTATTCCAAGTTCAAGCGAAGAGGCTGGCAGGGCCAAGGCTTTATTCTCAAGGGCCATTACCGGGAGTTTTCTGCGTCGTTCGACAAGCACATCAGCGGGGCGAAAATGACCAGCGAAGCCAAGGAATACCTTGACAGCCTCAGGCAGCAGCCAACTCTCACGGAGGTAAGGCGTTCAATCCCTCCACGTCCATGGCAGCTTTGAAATTGACGCAGTACACAGGAGGAATCAAGGAAGCGTGAAGAAGAGTACCGCGAATGGCTGAATGCATTTGCCATCCAACACCGCGTGCCGACCGTCGACCTCATCCCTGCCCGGAAACTCGAGCGGATAAGAGCAGTAGAACAGCACCAGAAAGAGCTTGAGGTAGAATTTGAGGCGCGATTCCCAGCGTTGTATAAGAAGGCGCAAGCCATGCGTCCTTCCCCGATTCTTGAGGAATCGCCATCTCCGCCGCCCCGGTCACCTCCTCCCCCTTTCCCCAGTGATTCACGGTCCTCTCAGTCCTTCAGGGATGTTGATTGGACTGGAGCTGGGAAGGAAGACGATGACGACTTTGATCTGAGGAAGGCGCCGTTGGTTGAGCCGCTTGCAAGCGGACTGGAGAAGATACGCGAGGCCGGCATGCTATCGCGCTCGGGTTCCGGAACTCCATCTCATGGCTATCATCAAGATTACCCCGAAAAGGCAAGGAAAGACTTGTACGCCGATGATTACGAGCATGACTACGACGAAATTGACCCAAAAAGCGAGGGGTTGGGGAATGATCCTGGCTTTCAGAGGGCTGGGGCTGCGGGCTCTGGGGAGTCTAGGCCCGGGAGTGGACTCAAGGTTCACGAAAGGGCAGGAGGCGAGGACACGTTGAAAAAGGCGGCAAAGAAGCGGCCTCAGATCTGGGAGCGGTTGAGAAGCGGTGGGGGAAAATGAATTTGGAAATGGTCGCCCGGATGGTGAAAATCTTGGATCTTGAATGATTTCTTTTGCCGAGGACGGCATGTTGCATACCGGAAAGGAGTTTACGGGGTCATTGTTGATTGACGCACAACTTTTCTCTTGGTGAAATACCCAGTCGCCTTGCATAGCGAGCATATATTTCCTTGAGCTATCGACGCAATACCATGTCGCATCTTTGCACTCCGTTTGTCCCTCGAGATGCATGCTATACCCCGTGTCCTCATCCCTTCTCTGTCTTCATTTGCCCTGGGTACAAATAAGCGTAGCACGCGCAACTTCTTAATCCCACGTTGCCATTTCGTCGCATTATTTTCCGAGAAGAGATGATAGACTTTACCGCAAAAGCAACGACATCCGTGGGATCTGTTCGTCTCCCGCAATCGAGAGCCGAGCGTCGACTTCCCTTCGGTGTCCTAGCACCATGAAAGGCCAGATACACAACATCATCGCCATAGAATGGTCATTACTTTCACACTAGACATACTCGGCAACAAAATCGTCCACGTCCCGTCCCTTGAAGGTTGACGAGGCCGCAACAATGCGTTCCATTTGCCCATTGGTCCGCCCATCCGCCGATAAAGTCTTCCACGAAGACCACCTTTCTCTTCAAAAAGAATCAAGCTGACAGTCTGCCACCGTAGCATTGCTCAGACTGCTCGTTGAAGCCAAGCAGCCACTTGCCGCGTCGAATGAAACGGTGGACGGGACGATATCAGCATGTATCTCACGAGGGAATAATAGACACCTTCGGCGATGAGTCTGTTGACAGGCGGGAACTGAACAGGGGAAACAGCCGCAATATCACATTGTGTAGGTATTGACTTAGGCCTGATCATCCTACCCCGTGCGTGGAGTAACACTTACACCGCTTACAACTACCGATTTCGTATTAAGTAGGACCTTGTACCGACAACAGGTTCAACCTGGTTTTCGTTTCCTGTTTCCCTTGTCCAAGCTTACGTGCTGCTATCATCATAGTAGCATTCAGCCGTACCGCTTTAATGCCAAGCGGTTCCTGCGTTCCGTGGTGTACACATATATATAAGCCTTGCGTTTATAAACCCGCATGTTCTGGGGCGTGGTGTCGGTGATGTGACATGGTATGTATAAGGTGGCAGTGGGTGGTTTCCATACAACTCGGTGACAGGCCTTATAAATAAATTAACTGCCGACGCATGATTCAAAATCGAACGGTTTTCATCCCCGTTTCCTGGTCCTGGCCTCTTAACATTCGTCTTATGGCCTTGCGCGTGCTGATCAGGAGTACAGGGGTTATGGCAGTTGCAACTGTATGTACTGTAATTATTGTTTCGAGCACTTCATTAGCAGAAACCGCGATTTCCTTGCAGTAGCTGTACGAAGTATTCCGAGAGCATATTCGGTGCGTGAGATAACGTCTGTTGTCTTCGACGGAGGCATGAGTCGGGGCGAGGAGGCAGGGAGGTTGACAGGCCGGGAAGTCTGGAGGACTCGGGAGACCGTCTTGGCGAGCCTCACCAGCCTCAATTCACCAGTCAAGCAGCCCATTGTCCTGCAAGTGTATATCTGTATCCATCCGTAAAGCCATAACCTACGATGAGTCGAAGTATTCGAGGAGACGCAGACCAAAGCCACAACCTGAAATTCGCATACATGTGTGGGTATGTCTGTCCGGCTTGAAGGTAGCAACGAGCGAAGGGAAACAAACAAGGCAACCTTTGCCGAGTCAAATCGTTCCTCACTCCGATCTCGCCGTGTTAATCGCGGGCGAGATCAACACAGTGCGAGATCTCGAGCTGTCAAAGCGACCATTGCTGCCCCCACACACGCGCCATGCCGTTTCGGGACAATGGCCGTTCATCAGGGCTGCCGTAAAGACCCACCACTCGGGAATTGACTCTTGCGTAGCGGCAACTTTCAGAACACCTAAGGTACTCAAACCTGCCAGCAACAGATGCCGATACCATTCCCCAAGGGCCCAAGCGAGTTCACTCCCGATTATTCGGTCCGTATAGAAACATTTTGTTTGGCGCGCCTGACAACCTCCTATGTATGCGGAGCGTAACCCTCTCGCCGAGCCATTATTTTCACCGCGCCCATGACACACTCGAGAAACAAAGAAGAAAATAGCAGGTTTGATGGAACCAAAATCGCCGATCAGCAAGACATGCAGATAAACGACACAGCAATTGCGAAAGTTTGACGTTCGGTTTCACGGGAAGGGTTGCCGGCCCACCCGACCCGCAAGGGCGGAAGAGCAGGCTGGATCCGGCATCACGCTCCGGTGGCAGCCCCTGTCAGGCAGGAGACGGCTCCGGTCAGTCAATGACGAGGACGGAATGTTCCATGTGTTCTAGTGGCACAGGGCCACCTTTTCCCCTCCCGTTGTCTTGGGTTACGGATGTGCACCTAAGCCCCGCCGTCCAGGTGAGACTCGGAGCGCAAGGCCAAGGCGAGAAGAGGGACGGGAAGTGAGAAGCGAAACGAAATTACTTGGTCACTGTCCGGAGTTTCTTGCTCGGCTCGGCTCAGCTTTCTCCAAGCTGGGGCTGGGACCGAGTTGGTGTGCCGGCTGTCAAAGTGTCATTAAGGCACATGGACAATTGCTACACGGCGAAAAGGACATCGGGTGAGAACATCCGCAGCAATATTAGCGCTGCCGCGCGGCATCGGTTCCTGCAGAAGTGTGATGCACGGTATACATTATCCATAAGTACGTACATATCTGCCCTTTGTCGATGAACAGTCCATTGTTGACTCGTGATGAAGGGCTACGGGATAGGTGGGGTTGGAGACGCAGCATTCCGGGGATTCTGCGCCCCACCCCACCCCCTTCTGAGCAGGAACCTCGAGACAGGCGGAGGAAGCAGTTGGAAATCAGGCGATAGTGACATCTGCCAAACATCACCAGGTTTTGCTCAAAGGGGAGATGTCGGCTTGACCTGTCATTGCTCGGGGTGGCATGGGTCACCGTTCGCTCCAGACCGTGGGGCTTCCGTATTTCACCGACGACGCGGTCGTCCTTCATATCAGAGGGATCCTCATCCTACACTACAGGACTGTAAGTACGCCCCACCCGCATCACAGGGTTCCTCGGCAGATTTGCCGTCAACGGGAGATTCAAGATTCTCGCTGCCGCCGCTGTGATGTCACTCAGCGACGGAAGAGCGGGCGATTCAAGAGACCCGAGACGGCCGGCTGAGGTGCCTGTCACACCCCCGGCACCGCCTGCCCGACATGGAACCGAGACACAGTCTGCATCCCCATGCTTCCCTCTCTCTTCCTTCACGAGGTCTTGTCAGACAACAAACTCCACAGTCCGGCATACGGGAAAGGCAGGCGGTGGACGATCGTCAGCTGCATCTATGTTTACCGAGAGAGTGCTTGAGGTTGTCGTTCGAAAACCGAAACAACCTTTAACTACCGCTCATGACAACGGTATCGTACGATGCAGGTAACGGGGCCTCGCGAGAATTACCCGATACGGTTAAGTCCGCACCGGGCCAGGTATCCCTGCGAGTGGGAAGGGGTTCGCCGGCGTCTCGCCGCGGCAGGGCTTGCCGCGCACGCAGATTGACGGAAGAAAACTGACTTGACAGGTCCCCACCTTCTTCTTGACACAGTAACCCGAGACCAACGGCCGCCAGGAGGAGAAACACGGAACCAGATCTTGAACTACCCCTGGTCAACTGTCAGTTGACATGGGATGTGGGCGGATTTCCGTTGTGCAGCCGTCCCAAGCCTCGCTCGGACGGTAGAAGCGGTGGGGCGTTCTTCATTTTCTTCCTGACACTGCGCCTTCCTGTTCAGAAAGCGTCTCGTGCGGATCCACCTCAGGGGAAGCGGATCTTTTTGACAGCTGTTTTTGTTCGGAGCGAACATTCGGGCTTAGCTCAACATTGATCAGTAAAAGGTAGGTGAAGAACAACACCTGACCCCCATGGCATAAGACCTCAGGGATTTCGAACTCTCCCATATGCGAACATCGATGGGTGGGTAGCAACAGCTCAAATGGGTGACGGGCAGTAAATGGGCGTCCCGTTGTATGCTCGCGAATATGTACGCCGCCGAACTGGGTAACATCGCCACCGGGTGCTGTGGTGCCGCGCGTGGTTTATGCTTCGGCGTTGATATCCAGATGGCTTTCCTGTCCTACTCAAAGCTTGCTAGTCGCACGGGGCCGGCAAGACCCGTTGTCATCCCGCCGCTCAGGTCCAACGCTCGTGTCTGTCTGCTCGCGTGTAACGCGGTGATCGTCGTGTCAAGCGCGCACCCGCGTGCAATTGCCTCTTCTGTATCGGATGTTCTGCTGCATCAGCTTCACCCAGCACGAAGGCGCAAGACCGGTCGTTTGCTTCAAAGCAGCCTGTCATGACGCCTTTTCTTGGTCGTACAGAGATATGTATGTTGTGGCGTTTTCGGCCTAGCGATGTCTCGGATGCCAGATCTTCGGGGCCACAACCTGAATCTGACAGGCCGGAGTACGTCTCCAAGGAGACACGGCAGACCGCGGCAGCCAGCCTGGTTGCGGGAGCTCTCATGAGTACAGGTCGTAGGAAGACTACCTGACTGGGCACAACATGCATGTTTTGGCGTGTGGTCACTGAGGCGCAACTCCAGTACTCACCGCCAAATCTGTAACACACGAGACAACAGCTTCTCTACCTAGCGGTCGGGCACGCGAACTCATTAGCCAGGCTCCCCCAACCCCTTCTCGTATCCCGAGGATCTGGGTCTGTCACACTGCCACACTCTCTGGCCTGCGACACCCTCGGAGTTGCCGCGGTATCGTCTGGTCTTGGCTCCAACGATCGCGATAACTTCCTGCTGCTCGCATGGGTGTGCGGCCCACGCGTCTAGTGTTCAGGATTGAAGGGCAAGAGGCTGGCCCGAGTTCTCGAGTGAGCATTATTGCTTGTCATCCATGATGGCTCATGACATTTAATCATCCATCCGATGTCGTTAACAGACCCGGTGGATTCAACGTTCGTGGAAACTGAAGGACAGATGCTGCAGACAGACCGTCGACTTCTTGCAACTGCCTAAACGAGCAGCCAGTGCTCATCACGGTAAATACACGGTGTCCGCTGAAATGCGGGCAATGGTTGCGTGGGGGACAAGCCGAAGCGAGCCATCCCTGTCATCCACCCCCGGCATGGGATCGACCCACACAGTCTCCAATTTCCGATTGACATTTGACAGCCTCACCCTTACTTTGGTTATGCATATGTCCTTAATAGCGTTATCTGTCACGGTACACGTCAAGACGCATATCCCCTTTTTTGACCGCGGGAACAGCGTGCCTGGCTTTGTCGAGCCTCAACACACCTGTTCATACTACGTGGAGTGTGTTGCATCGGATTTTTGGTTGCGCAGTTGAGTGCAGGGCGGAAATCATGTCAGCTCCTGACCAACCTCTCGTGCCAGGCCTGACGAGCATCGACGCTTTCCGTTGCATCGGATGTCATTGCCGCGCTCTATTATACTACCGATAACATGGCCTCGGCGCCTTGTCCGGGGCCCTGCTAATGGTCCATATGATACACAGGGGTTTGCGCGCGTTGTGGACCGGTTTCTCTGATCCCATGCTACCTTACCAGGCTAGAGGTTCGGGGCCACAGCCGAAGCGGGAGCTAAGGTGCCATGCCGGTAGGGGGCATCAATGTTGCTGTTAGCTCTTCCAGGCGGTCCGTCTTCCATGGGCATGCAGGTGACTTGCCTGATCGGATGGACCTGTAGCCAAGGTGAAAAGTCGTCCGGTAACAGTTGAGCCTCTTCCGGAGATTGCTTTTCACACTCGCAGCAAATGCTATCTCGAAAGCTAACGACGCCGATGTCCTCTGCTTAGCCGCGTCGACGTTGCTTTTGATTATTATAGAAGCTGCCTTCCACATTGCCTTAGCCTAGCAGCGTCTCTACGCATCCAACGGCGCCGCCACACAACGAGTCCATCAAATATCCTGCAGCAAAGCGGTCGAGAACCCACCTCTCTGCCTCATCCACGGCCGAGCGGTCGAGGAGCAGTCAACAACGTTTTCTCATAACCCCATTTCACTCAGCATTATTCTCGTGGCGCCCTTGATCACAAAGGGACTCTGCTTGACGTCTCCCGTGGCATCTCCGGTGTCAACCAGGGCCAAGACACCAATGGTCATGGCCGGCTTTCCTTATTATAACAACACATACACACACAGCGGATACGATGCGCGACATCCCAGCCACATCGTCTCCATGGAGCCGCTGCGAGGCTCGAGGGGAGCCAACCTTCCGCCACTCCGCGAGGTAGGTCACGATGTGCCCCCCTACCAGCGATGTTCTTGATCGACTAATCGGCGGCAGCTTCTCTCGCGTCTTGGCCAGATCGACGCTCGACCTCAGGAAATTGGCCCCGGAGGCTACCCGCGAATGGGCCCGGATACAGCGAACAGTAGCAGCCCAGCAACGCCCCAGGGCCACTACACGCTCTTGCCACCCCAACCCCACGATCTGAACCGGCCCAAATGGCTTCCGACTCGGGAAGAGAGAGACAGCAGGGACCATTGGCCTCATGTCCCCGGCCGATACCCAACGCCGCCTCGAGACGCTCCGCCGCCTACTTTATCGTCGTCCGCTCCCACTCCCCGGCCCCCTGCCGACCGCTGGACGGTTGCTCCCTACAGCCACGGGTACCACGACATCCACCGGGATGACAGCCCCGCAGACCATAGTCACTCGAGATCCGGATCCTTCCAAGAGGGCCATGGCCAGGAAGGTTATAAAAAGAGGGACTATCGCGACCGGCGGTACGGCCTGGGCGGTTACGTTCACGGCAGCTACGACAGCGTAACGGGCGGCAACCACGTCTACGACGGCCGCGAGTACGGCCCATACCCCTCGGGCCCGGGCTCAGCAGGAACTCATCAGCCACATGGGCCAGCAGTCCCTGCTCACCAAGTAATCGGCAAACGGAACCGGCCAAACCTCCCTAAAGAAGCGGTCGATATCATGATGGCCTGGGTAGACGACCACATTGAGAACCCGTATGAGCGGGAGGACAGGCCCGAGCTAATACGGCGAACGGGGCTGGAAGAGAGTAAGTCGTCCCCCATTTTCCCAGCGGGACACGAGAAAAGACACCCAACCCCTTACTGACACAAGACCTACCTTACAATTAGGGCGGGTAATCCACTGGTTCACCAACTTCCGCCGCCGCAAATGGCACAAGCACAGGGTCGACTTCTACAGCCGCGAGGTGACCAAGGCGAAGGCGGCGCGCCACGCCGCCGAGGAGGAAGCCGCGCGCAACCCGCCTCACTCGGCCGCCGCCGAGGCTGCTCGCCGTGCCGCTGATGCCGCGGCCAGGCGTGCCGCAGAGGCAGAGGCGGCCCGCTCCGCGGCGGAGAAGAACTACCTCCGCGCCAAGGAGCGGTGGGAGAGCTGGGAGGACGACCAGAAGCGGAAGCGCGGGGCGGAGCGGGAGATGAAGAGGAAGGCTGGGTTGTTGGTTGATGATGACTCGGAGGATGATCTTGATTAGGGCTTAGGGGGCGGTAGCTTCATTGACGTCCTTCCCCTTCTTCTTCTTTCTTTCTTCTCTTCAGGCACCGGCGTTTGGTGCGGGGAAAAGATGGTTGGCTCGGGCCCGGCAGTGGTGTAGTCATTCCTCGGAGTTGTGGTGTTGGCATTAGGAGAGGACAGAAGGGGAATTGGAGGGAAAAGATGAGGGTGTGTTGCTTGATGTTTATTTGGGGTTGGATTACACATGTATGTACAAGTACATCAGGCTTTTTCGACCCCTGAGTTGCATCAGCTCGATCCTGGCGATCGTCGCCGGCAAGGGGCCCGCTCCAATTGTACATCACCAAGCAGTTCCACTTCGACGGTCCTCGACACAGCATCCCAAGCAACTGAAGCTGATACCGTCTCAAGACAACGTCCATCTACCATAAACCGGCAGTCGAAGTTTTCGGCACGCTTAATGCATTGGAGAGCTCGAAGGATGGGGCAATCTGGAGCCATACCAGTCCGATGTTCGATGCCTAGGTAGCTCAGCTCAGCCCCCATCTGCCGGGCTGGGCTGGCGGATACGGTGGATGCTGGCGGTAGCGGTGGCGAGGCCTTCTGCTGAGTCGATGTACATCCGAGACTTGCAGACACTTGATACAGGAAACCCCTGGATCTTGGAAAAAGGTGGTTTATCGAGACTGAAGGTGATGCAGGTAAGTGGAAGGAAGGGAAGTGCCACAGTGGCGGGTGCACTTATACTTAGCTTCCGACAAAGGAAGGAGCTCCCAAGAAAACGGGAGCTCCACAGAGTCAGGAACCCGAGCTCCCTATCTAAATACGCCTTCCTTGCATAACAGTGTTTATGAGCCAACAGTCCTTCAACTCTCCTATGATGTGGCGGGAAAGGTAGCGTCTCTAGAGCTATAGAATTGCTTATTTGAGCGTGAGCCACGTATTCAGACCAGCGGCTTAATTGGACGAGCCGCTCATTAGGTTAGCCGTTGAATAAGGGAAATTACTATTTATGGAGTACGGCAGTCACTCCTACCGTGAATAGAAGTTTCACAGCTCGCTTTCTACGGCTAAGCACTCTAGCTATATATTCTATTAAGTCGCCCACTAATAGTGTATGAATCGCTTCCCACACCCCTAACCTCCCCTTTACCTATTTTCACCGCGAAGCTCGCGGTTCGATTCCCCGTACCGGAGGTATATACTACCTGCAGCAGGTCAACTAGCTGTTCGCTGTTATATTTAGTTTGGTCCTTCTCTAATAGGTATATAAAAGGTAAAAACTAATAACTAGCTATAATAAAAGGTTATAAGAGCAGCTAGTTGACCCGCTGCAGAGAGTATATACCTCCGGTACGGGGAATCGAACCCCGAGCTTCGCGGTGAAAACGCGATATGTTAGCCGTTACACTATACCGGATTATTGAAAATGAACAGCAAAAACTGGACCCTAAGTAGGGTAGCTGTCTTGGCAGGGGCGTGATCTATCATCTACATGTCCTAGGCCGAGTGTAGGCCTTCTCGACAGCGCCCAACAAAGGTATACTAAGGTAAACCACAGGCATATCGCTATGGCTTCACCTGTTTATATCGCTTACCTTTAGTCAACTAAACGGGTGGGCAATCTTGGTAAGACATGCTACATAGTGCAAAAAGGCCCCTGTTACAAGGTATAAGGGGGTTAGGGTTACATGCAGCTCCTATCTTCCCCTGATCAAAGCTGGGAACTTAAATAGCACGAGGCATTCCTCCCAGTAGTAGTGGGCGTCAACGCGCTTATTCAAGAGTGTACCTACCGGATACTGCCTTATTCAATGATTACATGCTGGTCATCCCGGCCTCACCGCGAACGTTCATGTTCATTTCCAGTTGTGTTTCCCCCGGAACCGGTCCCGATGAGCGAGGGAATGTGTAAGTGATCCTCGACGCTTCAAGCTCTCGTCTCTTGTTGGATTCACAAACCTTGTACTTCCCCGTAGGAATAGTACGGTTTTGTTGACAACGAAGTCCCAAAAACATCTCAACCAAAGCTGTGTTCCCATTACGTCTGATGCTGTGCTCTCCTTTCCCCTTTTCTACTTCCATCCTTCAGTGGTAGAGAAAAAATTCTTCCGTCATGTTCAAGTTCAAGCTCAAGCATTCCAAAATAAACATTCAAATAGACGAAGTCAGGAGAATCAATACTTAAGGTACTTAATTCTGCAACTTCCCTTACCACTCAGCTCGCAGACTCTCCGTCTTGCACCCCGACTGTGCAGGCAGCCGTTCTTCCCTCTCGAGGCAGTCTATTAATTACCCACAAGGTGCCACCGTTTTCACCACGCTCGGTTGACTTCACATTTTCTATCGAGTCTCAAATCTTTTCTCATGCCTCATTCCTGCGCACATCCACTGATCATTTCACCGATTATCTGAGATACAATCGAGCCAGATTATCCATCGGTAGGTCCAGCCATTCATTGGCCCCAAGTTCGGCAATTCTCAAACAGTTGAAGCAAAAGCTCGAAAAACGCCAGACAAGACCGGTCCTGACAGCTCCCGGCGCCATGCGGTTCATCTAGAGAGCGCGTATCATCATGGCATCCCACTCAGGACAAGGTAACTCGGCATCCAGCGATCCCAATGTGCTCCTTCGGCCGTCGAGAACACTGGAGAATGGCGCGACAGTTTCCGCCAAAATGGACGAGAGAGAAGCGAAGAAACAGCGCCTGCGTGAGCTCAGAGACACCTACCCCTACGTCAAGACCATCGTCAACCACATGGGAAAACACTACAGAGCTGTCGCACCTCCTGCGTGGCTGGATTTGCGAGAGGTGGCCGGTCAGCTGATGAGATCAACGCAAACCGGTTCGAAGCACCCCGCCTGGGGGTCTCTGAAGCGGTCTTTAGTGGCAATCATTGCGTGGCGGGCGGGTCGCAACAGTTGGGAAGAGGCTGTAAAAGTGGCTAGGATGCCTTATATCGGCACCAGGTCAGAGGTGAAATCGATGGAATTCATCTACGATATCCACTGTAGAACCGCTCGCCTGCCAAATTGCCTGCTGAAGGACCTCAAGAAGGTGGAGCTTGATTTTTTGTTGGAGTCGGAGCGGCGAAGCCACGATAAGATGCCGGGCTTCTGGAAGGGGGCCGACGTTGAGGACCCCAATTGGCGCCGCGCCTATATGGAAGAGCCCATCAAGCGATATAATCTCCGTCTTCCTTTCAACGACGACCTCACTGACTTGGTTCTGAGTACGGTGTGCCGAAGACCCGAGCCCGATAAACCACTGTTGTCAACACCCGCCAGGGTCGGCAAGGAGGGAGATGGCGCTTCCGATCAAGCGGCCGGAACGAAGGAAGACAGCGATCTGGAGGCAGAGGTTAGGAACGGAGGCGTAGCTGGCATGTGGGAGAGCGAAGTTCAAGCTATTATCGCCAGAATTGCCGACACGGTCCACACGACGCTGGAAACCGAGAAGGTGAGGCTCCTGGGGAAGCGGGACAGGCAAGAGGTCGAGACGGTTCAGCTCCATAAGCGACAGAAGACGGTGGAAGACGTGTCCGAAGACGTCTCCAAAGAGGTCGAGACAACTCAGTTCCACAAGAAGCAACAGAAGACCGTAGAAGACGTGCCCAACTCACCGAAGCCCATCAACACGATCGAAGATAACGATGGCGACGGCTCGCCGGCGTCTTATACGGCCAGGGCAGCTGCCCCGAAGGAAGAGCGCTATCGAGCACTCAAAACCAGCTACAAGAAGCTTAAGAATCACAATCGGCAATTGACAGCTTCTCTTGCTGAACTCAATGATAAATACAAGAAGCTGAGTGAGAACGCTGAGCTAATGGCTCTCCAATACAAAGACCTCCGGAGCGACTACGACACCAGCAAAGAAAAGGTTCGGCAATTGGCCAACACGTGTGGTCGACAGGAAGAGCAAACCAAGACACTTATGGAGAGAGGCCTGCAACTAGTAGACCAGTCCTCGGCATTTTCGGAAGCTGTTAAGCAGCTGGACGACAAGAGCGGACAACTGGCGGCACAGGGCACTGCCCTCAAAGACGAGAACGTGATCATGAGAGCCCAGATAGTCAGCTTGCTGGCTCGCGTGGATACGCTGGAGAGATCTGCGGCAGCCCAGGCACGCCAGTCCCAGACTCGATGCGCTGGCCCAGGGCCGGCCGAGGGATTGCCGAACAACAGGCACGATGCAGGCTCCTCCACGCTGCCGGGTTCTCAAGGGCAGTCAAACGGCGCAAGCAAACACGACAGCAATGACAGCCTGGATTTGACCAAAGTGCCGCTTTACCGTAAACCCACGGTGCAGCCCGGAAACCGCGCGTCGTCACGGTTCCCCTGCATACTCGAGATGCCCACTTTCGATCTTGAGGAGAGCCCGCAAGAGGAAAGCTCTCGCCGCAGCGTCCCAGCGGTCACCAATGCCCGGAGCATGACGACTCACACAGACACGACCATCACCACGCCGAGTCGATTGACGACGACCCACTCGCACGCGAACCCAGCAGCCGAAGGCTCGAACGCCGCTCTCAGTCCGACCTGTGAGCCGCTTACGGCTCCGGCTCCCGCCCAGATGCTGTCAACAGCCACAGCACCGCCGCAGATGCCGATTCCGGCCCCGGCCCCGGCACCGGCCGCAGGACCGACCGCGATCACTCAGACATCCACCTCCACAACCGAGGCCTTGCCCTCCACAGTCGCGACCACGCAGCAGTTGCATCCGCATCCGGGAGCCCAGCCAGAGGCACAGTCGAAGGAGCACACTGCTAAAGCTCCTGTTCCCAACCATATCCAAGACGCCACCGCGAATAACACCGAAATTGCGCGGCTTTCCCCTGCTCGCCGAGAGCAGGTCTTCTCCTTTCTGAGGGGCCTCGATCAACCGATTTGGACGACGCCGACCCAGGAAATTGTGGCGTGTTGCCGGGCCAACGGGATGGAGTATGACAGGCTGGATGACCTCGTGGAAGAGTTCAAAATAATCGTCGGGGGCTATTTGGGGGTTGTCGATGCAGAGGGTAGGTGGATTGGTGGAGCGGATGGGGAGGGACAGGGGGAGGGGGACGTTTCCGAAGGGCTTGGATTGAATAATTGCGTCTAAGAGGTGAAACGGAGAGAGGGAAGTATCGGGATTCGTGATGCGTTTGAGAGCGGTGAAGTGGGAGGACGCGAGGCTCCGTCATCGTGCGAAGGACGGCTCCTGACGAGATTGAAATTATTCTTAGCGATCTAGCTCTCATACATTGCTTCGTCGTCGTTGATTTAAATACTGCTGCAGTATGAACCTGTGAGATGAGGAGAGGTTAAGTCGAGAGGAAAGATAACAGAGAAGAGGGAAAATTAAACCAGGAAAGAAAGAAAGTAAGAGAGAGGGAAGATAAAGCAAAGGAGCAAGGAAAGAAATGGAAGAAGGATGAAAGAAAGATGAGGAAAGGAAGGAAAGAAAACAAAAGAAAAAAGAAAGCTACAGATAACTGGCTGAAGGAAAGAAGACGACGCCTCCCCAAATCTGAGAGGTCCCACAGCCCGTTTTGCTCATACAGATCATCGTATAAGCAGCTAACCCGAACCCTCCACTTGTCTCGTGTTGTGATTTCCTGAATCTTCTAGGATCGCTTCGAACCGACAATACATATCGGCAAGACTTATGTCAGGAGCTGCGTAATGTGAAAAGCTGAGGTTAGATGCCCATCTTATGACCGAGCCATCAAAGGGTGTCTTATCCCCGGGCGTACCGGGGCCATCACCGAGTTTCCCGGGCCCACCTCCGGCGGGATTCTCGTCTGAGATCGAAGGGGGGTCAAACCTTAAGTTCACGTAACACGCTCTCATCTCACCTTTAACCGACCTCCACCTCAATGTCATAAACATGTTCACCTACCTTCTCGCCCTCCTCCCCGTACTCCTCTACTTTTCCAACCCCATCGTCCAATTCTTCTCTCCCTCCCCGCCCCAGATCCGCCGGCTCCCGCGCCCCCAACTCAACGAAGACCTCTTGGCACTCGAAGCAGCAAACACCACTGACATCTCAAAATACACCTGCCCCCCGAATACGTACAGAGTCCACATCTTCTCCCGCGCGCCCCTTGTGCTCTATATAGAGAACTTCCTCGCCCTTTCCGAGCGTAGCCACCTGCTAGAAATCAGGTCCGTCATCTTCAACCCCCCCAATGCCACCCTATCATGGCATAACACTCACAAGTTCAACACAGCGAACCACTCTACCAACCATCAACAGTAACCCACAACGCAGGCGAGACCACGTCCCACGCTCCCTCGATCCGCGACTCCGAGGTCGCTCTGGTTCCGCGCACAGACACGGTGCGATGCATCGAGGACCGCGCGCGCGCCCTGCAGGGCTGGCGCGACGAAGTCTGGATCGAGAGGCTCCGGGTGCAGCGGTATCGCGCGGGGGGTCACTATGCACATCACTTTGACTGGAGCACGGGGAGGGGCGGCTGGGGCAGGGTAGGCAGTTTCATGGTTTGGGTTGCCGACTCGGACACTGCTTCTCCAGGTTCTGAGGAGGGGGATGGTGGGGAGAGGTTGGAAGGGGGAGGGACTGAGTTTCCTTACTTGAAGGGGAAGGGGGATAGGAGGTGGTGTCGCTTTGTTGAGTGTTCTCAATCTCAGGAGGGGGAGGAGGGGATGGAGGATGGGGAGAGAAAGGGAGTTGTGTTCAAGGTTGTGCCTGGGAATGCCGTGTATTGGGAGAACTTCATGGCTGATGGCACGGGGAGGGGATATGAGGAGACGTGGCATGCTGGATTGCCTGTGAAGAAAGGGGTCAAGGTTGGGTTGAATATCTGGAGTTGGGGAAGGATTGAGTAGGGGGTGTTGCGTGCAGGGGAGTAAATAGTCTCGAATCTTTATGGAACGCAACATCCACTGATCTCGATGAACTTGTGGACACGTATCGGGGAGGCGCGGAAGGACGGTTAACGACAACGCGGGTGCCTACGGAGTCGCTGCCGGTCAATAACGAGAGCCCAGAATCTGGCTGCATCGTCGAGCATCGTAAACTGGCCATTTGTCCTCTTCAGCTTGCCGTGGTGACGCAAAGCGATTGCGTTTTTTATCGTTCACGAGACCTCTCCTCGCGACTCCTCCCGACTGAGCCATGGACTAGGAAATGACAGGAAACGGGACTTTCAGGATGCAGACATGGAAGCACAGCGCTGCCAACCAGGCATTGTGCGTAATGCTAATTTCAGCGCTGGCCGGAATTGGCAGGCAATGAGTCACCAGGCGTATCGTAACTGTGGTAATGGGAGCCTCCTTCCTTCACGAAGCTTGATACTGCGCGACTTGGTCCTTGTGGCTTATCATCGACAATCTGCGTTTTCAAGTCGACTGCATTCACCAAGGAAAAGGCTGATGCTGCCTTATCTGTCACTTTCCATCATCCTCTTTTCAGGGAGGTCTTCCGACAAAGCAAGCTGACGGACTCGTCTGCAGCACTCGGGGGACAGAGGTACCCGCTTAACTAAATTCCCTCGGGAGTCGGACCAAAAACCATCCGCCCAAGAATTCCGAGACCCTCCATCCGGGCCATCCCGGCCGAATCCGGTATTAACCCACCGGAAGTCCTCGAACGCCAGGCAGATGTCATAGCCAGGGGTGACGAATATGGCGCGGCCGAGCCCAACGTCGACGGAGTTATACATGGGATCGGGGCCCGGGGCCGCACAATCTTTTGGTCCGATGTCTTTCGACTTCCTCTCGTGGCCGCCCCTCGGCTTCGGTCTCGGACTTGGCAACACCGCAGCGCCGCAGCATGTCAGCCTCCTCCCCCGAAGATGTCACGTCTGAAGCATCAGGTTCCGCCGCCACGGCTCCGGCCCACGAGCCGCTGGCTTGTGTGAGCTGCCGGGCCCGCAAGCTCAAGTGTGAGGTGCTCCGAACCGGATGAATTTAAGCTCCGTTGCTGAACGTAGTCGTCAGGCGACCGGCAGAAGCCAGTGTGCAGTAGGTGTGCGAAGGCAGGTGGCGAATGCGTCTATCCAGAATCTCGGAGGAAACCGGCGTTTAAGCGGAGGAACGTCAGGGAACTCGAGGAGAGGCTTGGTACGACATCGTGACCGTTTTCTTACCTGCATTAGCATGCGTTGACTCGACGCCAGCCCAAGTGGAAGGCCTGCTCAGGAGTGTCGGTAAACACCGAGCGTCCCAGTCATCCCGATCCGACGGTGCCAGGACGGAGCGTTTATCTCCGGGGGCACTTGGCAGAGACGACTTCCGGCCTGACAGGCTCCAAGGCAGCCCCGGGGAAGGAGAGATGCCATGGTTCCCGCTGTCCCCAGACGGGAGCCCGCAAAGCAGACACCGTGCTTACCCCGGCGAGCTGCTGGGCCTGGGCCAGTTCGAGAGCTTACCCCCTTTCGAGATGATCGAAGACCTGTATGTGTCACCAATGGCCCCCTTTCCATCAGCCTCGATCCTGACCGCCACGCAGCCATGCGAAATTCTTTGCGACGCAAGAACATTTCTTGCCCATCATACACCCTGGTAACTACTTGCGAGCGTTTCACTCCCCGCCACACATGCGCCCTCCCATGTCTCTTCAGTACGCCATCTGGACCGTTGCTGCAAACGGAGACCCCAAGTATGGATGCTATCATGATGCCCTGTATCGCCGTGCCCGTCAGTATTTGGAAGCTGACGAGTTGAAGGTTGGCAAACATCGCTGCTGTTCTTTTGATGGGCACCATTCGCTCTAACATCATCTCAGGGTTACGGCGAACACTTCATCACGATTGGTCACGCCCAGGCTTGGGCGCTTGTGGCGATCGACGAGGCCCGTTGCCTCATGTTTACGAGGGCATCAATGAGTTCCGCCAGATCTATCAGGCTAGCGGGTATGATGGGGCTTCACCGGCTCGACAGTACGGTCAATGAAGAGGAGGCACCCATGGCTCCTATGATTACCCCGCCTCGAAGCTGGGCTGAACTCGAAGAGCGTCGACGGTTGTTCTGGGCAGGGTATTGTGTCGATACCTACGCAAGCATCAGCGCAGGGTGGCCGACCCTAATCGATCTGGACCTGGTAAGTTCCGTTGACTAAGGTATGAGGATGCACGTGCTGCATTGCTAACCACCAGCAGGTCACCACACACTTGCCTGCGTCCGAGGATGCATTTACCCGCGGTGTCGAGGAGAAATCCTCCACATTACAAGACGCATTCCGAGGCTTTAACTACTCGAAATTTGCCGGGAACATTGTCATCTGCCATATCTTCACCCGACTGATGAAACACGCTCATCGACCGATGCCTGATGACAACCCAGAGGATCCGGAATTCGGCGCCTTTTGGAAACGCCACCGGGAGCTCGACAACATGCTGTCCAGCGCATTCATGTTTCTGCCCGAGCGGTTCCGGCTCCCAAGAAACATGCGCAACCCGGTCGCCCTGCAAACGAATCTAAGCCTACATGCCGCCGTGATCTGCCTTCACCTTGCCGCCTGCGAGAAGGCTGATAAATACAAGCTCGCGGGTATAAGGCAGGCGAGCTGGACCAGAGCGTTGACTGCAACGCAGGAGATTGTCGACATCATCAAGACGAGCAGCCACGTGAAGACCGCATATCAAGGTCCCCTGACGGCGCTTTCCCTGTATCTCGCCGCTTCGGTATACATCTCACAGGCAAAAGACAGCCCCGAGGAGTTCGACAAGGCCAGTTTCGAACTCCTCGTCGAGTGCATGAAAGCAATCGGGCACAAGCACGTCATTACGCATGCTTACCTGAACCAGCTCAAACTCGACATCGAACGCAACGGTGTCCCCGTTTCGGTAGATAACCTTACCCCTAGCGTCGAGTATCCCAATAAACACAGACATGTTGGCCATCATGGTATTCCACTCGTGGCGCGAGGGTCAACATCGCGCCACACGAGGGTGCAGCCGCCACTGCCAGGCCGCTTACCCCTGGGCGCGCCGCAGGGCAACCTTTCGTATCCTGGCAGCCTGCCGTCTGTACCGTGCTATACCTTTGTCGGACCGTACCCCACTTCCCACGAGACGGACGAGAGCGATGGCCCCGCCAGCAAGCGAATTCGCACCTCAGCCAGGCCGAGCTCCGGGGTGCTGACTGCCGCGGAGGGCCAAACAAGTACGCCTGGTCCCTCCATGTCACTGGGAGGACGCCGGGGACAGACGTCTGTGGCCAGCTGTCCTCCGGCCCTCGACCTATTCGACTTCTCCAGCAGCAGCAGCTGGTCGTACACAACAAAGCACCACATAACCGCCACGCTGCCCCATCGAACGGGCTCCCCGGCCATGAACAGCCGGGCGGTGCCCACTGCAACATCCAACCTCGTCCCCGATTTTGCCGCGTTCTCTGTGCCAAGCTCGTCGGCGGGTGCGTCAATACCATTCCCACTGATGCCAGAGGTTGGACCGTCAACAACAACTGCCGGGCCTGGACCCACTGCCGGCTTTGGTATGAACCCTACTGCTGGCAATACCGGCACCAACACCAGCACCAACCCCGAAAGCACCAGTCTCAATCCGGAGGGAGAACTAGGAAATCTCGACATCTTCGGAAATCTGGGCGACTGGGACTTGACAGACCCCCAGTCGATTTTCGGCATGTTACTTGACATGTCGAGCGATGATTTTGGCGTCACGTCACAGGACAGCAGCATGGATCCGTGGGCAGCGCTGAATAATGCCGCCGGCGGCAGCAGCTCCGCTGGAGGATCAGGAGGGACGTGGGATTCCGGCGGTGCCGGTGGCTCTGGGTCTGCGTAAAGCACACAAAACCATTTTCCATCGAGTAATGAATGGATGGACGGTGGCTTGTACGATTATGGACATCCCTCCCATTGTACTGTATTATATCATGACTCGGGACGGTGTACAACAGCATGGAGTTTGGAATGGATATACCAGGGCTACTGTGGAACATTGGGCATCGGACGGATGGACGGATACAGGTTGGGATGGGCACAAAAGGGGTTGTACACTAGGTAGACTCCAACCCTCCTCAGCATTGGCATATTAGATCCCCCATCTAATATAATCATTAAGACAAAGATTCCTTATCGACAATACCGCAGTTGATCCGTTGTTTGAAATAGGTCGTTTATCTATCTCTTGCTATTCTAGATAAGCATACGGTGGTGAGCATGTTGGCGGCTCGACGCCAGGATGGTTACCATTACGGATCCTGGCTCCTCCTGCCGTTTCTATATTTCAGTTCTACTCCTTTCACAGCTTAGAACGCAAACACTTGGTCCTCCAGTTTGCTAACGGGCCTGGCCTTCCTGAAGCCGAGGCTCTCGGTAGCCTTCTTCAAGCCACTGACCATGGGTGGGGGACCGCAAAGCAGGATCTTGACGTCGTCCGCAGGCTTAGGCAACCATTTCTGATAACAGACCCAGTTAGCAAACATCCCCCTTTTCCTCCGGAGAAACACAAACGGGCTGTTGTGTCGGATGAACTTACCTGAATCATCTCTGCCGTCACATACCCCACACCGCCCGTCCACCCGGCAGGCGGCTTGTCCAGCACATAGTGCACCCGGAACCCCTTGTCCTCGCGCGCCAGCTGGTCCAGATCCTCCTTGAGCAGGATGTCCTGCTCGGTCACGTTCGCAAAGATCAGGTCCACCTCGGTCCGGTCGCCGGCCTTCCTCCCGCGGATGATCGCCTTGACCACCTGCAGCATGGGCGTGATGCCCGTGCCGCCCGCGATCATGCCGAAGTGCCGCACCATGTTGGGCGTGTAGACGAACGCGCCCTTGGGGCCCTTGACGCGGATGGTCTGCCCGACGGCCAGCGAGGCCATGTGCCGCGAGATGTTGCCCTGCGGGTACGACTTGATGAGCAGGTCAAAGTAGCCCGGCTGGTGGTCGCCCGAGATCGGCGTGTAGGAGCGCACGATCTCCTTGCTGGTGCCGTCTGGTTGCGGGAGGGTCGCGCCGATCGAGATGTGCTGGCCGATGGGCAGACCGAGGATCGAGTCGGGGGTGGGCAGGGCAAAACGGTAGCTGGGAGAACAGGAGATGTTAGAGTGGGTCTGTTGGTGGTGCTGGGTTGGGGGTGTGCTCGTGGGCTTACATGGCGACATTATGCGAAATGATGGTCTTCTCCTTGAGCTCAAACTCCTGGAACGCGTCGGGCTTAAGGACCTTCTTGGGAGCTGCAAGCGAGTCAGTGATCTCTAATTCCCTCGTTTGATGTTCTAGGAACGCACCAGATCTGAGGTACTTAATCGCGCCCAAGGCAATCCCCAGCAACAGGGCGTATGCCGTCCACTCCCGCTTCACGATGGCGGTTCCCACAACGAGGAGGCCGACGGGGATGTATATCCCGTCAACATATTTGCGGGCAAGCAGCGAATCCGCCATTGTGTCACGTCTTTCCTCCTCCTGCTCTCAGCGATCCCGTGATTGGAGTCTGACGGACGTAGACCGGAAGGTGAGCGAGGCCCGGGCTCCCAACTGATGGAAAAAGGAGTCGAGATGGAACTTTATCGGGGACGGCGGTGGGAGTTAAAGTGGGCCGATTTCCCTACGGCTTAGGCCGAATTCTGCCGGTCGAGACGGGGTCCCCACCATTTTTCGGGCAGCCGCTGTTTGGTTCAACACTTTGCGGGACAGCCTGGCAGGGCGATTCCCGAGCCGACCGCTCCGATACACGGCAGTCGAGGTGGTATTGTACAGTAACGTTACACTTCGTCGACTCACAGGAAAATGCTTTCCATGCACTCCTTCCTGAGTGTCAGATGTTCTTGCCGTTTGCTTACGCCGTCCCATAACTTTCCCACATTCGGCAGCGGTAGCCTTACTTTCGCATCTCAAACCCCTTCTTCGGGATTTCCAGCGTCTTCCTCTGCTAAATCCCGGCCCCAGGCTGTGGTTGGCAGGGTCATTAGCGGCGGAACCATAAACAAACATCAGACGGAACCCCGCCATACAAGTATCGAGCCCCGGGTAAAGACTTCCAAATGGGCGAAAACGTGAGGGAAGAGGCGCCGTTTCCTCTGACGGATGTGGACAAATGGGTGCTCTCACAGACCGATGAGGAATTCACGTATCACACATGGGATGAGCTGCGTCAAATCATTCGTACGGCATCTGGCTTAGCCCCCAGTTATGATACCTCGTCCCCATGTTTGGGCGACTAACACGCCTCCAGAAGAGAACCGTCTCTCTGTCCTCAAGAGGAAGCCCTCTGATCTCCGGAGATACATGGAATGGACCTCCAAGACAAAAGCCGAGTACGGCAGCATGACCAACTTTCTCATTGCCCACCGTCTGCCCAAAGCCTGGGGTCCACCGCCCTTCACGCCCGCCTCCGCAACACCGTTTGCGGACCCATCCGACTACCGCGTGTTGATCAATGACTGGCCCTACGGCTTCGTCCCAGGCATCACCCACATTGTGGTGTGGTCTCGCACCCCGATTCCGGCTGATAATACTATCGGTGACATGACGCCAGAGTCGAGGAAGGTGGTGGCCGAATTCATAAAACGGTACTTCATAGATAGGCTCGGCCCTGGCGGGGAGGAAAAGGTGATGTGGTTCAAGAACTGGGCGGCCCTCCAATCAGTCCGCACTGTTGACCATATCCATGTCTTGGTTCGGGATGTCGAGCCTGCCGTCTTACAGGAGTGGACAAGGGAGCTTGAGTGCCATAGATCGTAGTAGACGGTGGTCTGGTCTAGAGCGAAGCAGGTTTGTGTTGAGAATGCTAGGCTTATGCTGCTCGCCGCTGCTTCCGATTGCCCGCCTGAGGAGGAGCGTTCGCGCCCGCGCCCATCTGCGCCATCTGCTTCGCAGCACCCATCATGCCGAAGGCTTTGTACACGCCGTACGCGGGAACCACGCTCCATAAGAACCATGCCCAGTTGCCGAAGAATGCCACAAGAAGCGCAGCGGCCCAGGTCACCCAGATGACGTCGAACATATACTCAGTCAAGCCCGGAGCGGCAAGATCCTCACCGGAGGATTTGAGCGCTTTTGTGTCGGGGTCATAGCTAGGACGTCCAGTGCGTTCCAGGGTAAATTGGCAGATAAAGCTGGGGAGTGAGAGGATGAACCAAAGTAGGAGGGAGCGCGATCTGAAGACAAAGTGTAGCAGCAGGAAAAGGCCATTGACGACGAGCGACCCGATGTGTAAGTTATTGAGAGCCGCCGAATTGGACTTGGCCCGGTCTTTGCGCGCTTTTTGAGCCATGGCGTGATGAGTAAAACTGGACAAGCTGGACAGCTTGAAAAGGTGAGATGGCGGATGATGTCCGGGTCAGGAGTGGGAAGAGTTCCAGTTTGATTCCAGGGGTGCTCACAGGAGTCAAAGCTTGGCACACCTGCCCCAGCCCCACAAAACCCAGGGATTCACGTCAAAGCTCTCAAAAGCTTCCCGATGTTTAGGTGTTTAAAACCTCTACGGGAGCAGGGGGTTACTCCATGTGGATGTGCATGTAATTGAAGATGCTGCGCTTTGAAATCTTGATCCTTCGCTACAAGAAAGTTGGAGACAAACGAACACGCGACCTGACCAACCTAATCATGCTCGCCATGATTCAACTCTGTGGCTGGTAGACAGTGGCACGAGTGGCACAGCGGCCCCACCTGCCCATGCTGCCATGGGTTGCTCGGCAGGCTGCAAGCGCCTCAGCGTCGCACGCGTAGCCAACAACATTGAATTACGGGAGACTAGGGCAGAGAAACGACACTGCCAGTGACGCTCCGACAGCTTGCCATCGAGTCTCCATACAAACTACCAGACACCAGCCGCCTCTTGTCGGCCAGAAATTCGGGGCTGGGAGTTGTTGGGTGGCTGTCCATCATCAATCGTGACTTCCTACGTTTTCATTCTTGGAAGTCATGTCCAGAGAGCCCAGGAGGGTTTGACGATCAGCCTTGCGGGCCTGCATCGCTGCCTTTGTTTATCGCATCGCCTGTTGTCAGAAGTCACTTCCAGGTTAATAGGCGACCAGAGCTTTCTTCTGGAGACTTCCCCACGATCTGCTTACCCAGCGATTCCGTCGAGCCATCACCAGCATTCGATAAGACGTTGCGCATGCGGTTCCCTCTAGAATTGTTTTTGTCTTAATCCAGCAGCTGCATCGACCATTTCTTGTCGCCCGCCACCAACGACGTCCCCTCGCTTCACCCCGTCATCATATAAGCGACCCCCAGGATTCGCCTCTGCTTCTGCCACCAACCGTTTATCTCCTCTACTGTCGCCGGCACTGAACCCGTCCCATGCGAGGCAGGCGCATCCAGCTTCAATCGATTGTTGATTCGAGCGATCCCATGGAATCGTGTCGGTAGCAACGGGAAGTTCGATTCGCACACCAACCTTGGCGCAGCTGTGCCTTTTTCGAGATGGCACCGACGAGCGCCGCGATTGCTGGCTTGTTGAAGCAGACCGTTTATTATCATCTTGATAATCTTTCTTACCAAAACGCTCTCTTCTTCGCCGAAAGACTCTATGCCCACGATCAGCGTTCGCACGAGTCCGCCTTCCTTCTCGCCCTTTCCTATTTTCGCCTCGGCGATCTTCGGTCGGCATATGAGGTCAGCAAACCGTCGGGGTGCCGGGGCGTACATCTCGGGTGTTCTTTCGTCTTCGCACAGTCCTGTTTGGACCTGGAACGGTACAAGGATGGCATTGCGGCCCTGGAAAAGGCGCGGCCGTTATGGTCGGCCAAATGCAGCGTTGGGAGGCACACAACTTCAGCTCGGGCACCATACCCTGATGCAGCTGCAGTAAGCTGTCTCCTCGGCAAGCTGTACAGGGCATACGACGATAAGAAGAGGGCAATCCCCTGCTTCGAGGATGCGCTGAGAGCCAATCCCTTCATGTGGGACGCTTTTACCATTCTCTGCGACATGGGCGTCAATGTTATGGTGCCGAACATTTTTAAGCTTAATGACACTTTTGCTCGCAGCTTCGACCAAGAACCGGGCGCGACACACCTCGATTCCAGTGGAGCCCCTCCCGAGCCTTTGCAAAAGAAATCTGGCATACAGGCCGTCGGCCAGGACGGTGATCCGTTCGAGGGGCACCGCTCAACGGCCTTTCAAGACGTGTCAAGCAACAATATGCTCTTTGTCAATCCCGGCGAAAACGATTTGACGTTCAAGCTTAATGCGGCTCCGAGATACGCGGCGAACAGGCATGGGGCGGATGGGATGGAAACTCCGACTGGCCCTGCCGCCGCTCCCGACGCACAAGCACCTCGTGCCGGCCTCCCCTCGGAGCCACCATTAGCTCCGATTCGCCGCACGCGGGCAACCCAGGCCTTAGATCCCGGCTTCATTGACGCACCGCCAAAGATGAGCTACCGCTTGGGCGCCAGAAGAAGAGAGAAAGGTCAGGATCAGATGGCGGATCCTCCAGAAGCGGCCACGAGAGCGCCCGCGTTCACTTTATCAGCACCAGAAAGGAAACGGACGGCATCAGGGCAACCAATACAGCCACGCCCGACCAACGGTGAGGAACCAAGGAGGAGCGCTAGGCTTAACGTGGCTCCCAGAACAGCCTCGTCGAGGGCCAACTCCAATGCCCCTACGACTGGTACGACCGCGACCCGCGAGTTAAGAAAGGCTAGGCCCCCGATTTCAAGGATTGCACGCCCGGGCTCGAGCGGCACCGGCGTCGGCAGGGTTGTCAGTGGAAATCGGAAGCCCTTGGAAGAAAACAGTATGGATATTGACCAAGCTGAGGTTCCGCGGCTGCTGAAGGAGCCGTCCGTTCCGCTAGCCAAACCGGTTGAGCCTGAACCGGTGAAGGCAGATGAGGGGCTGAAATGGATCCTGGATTTCTTGAAAAAGATTGCATCCGGATACCGCCTCTCGTCGCAGTTTCAGTGTCAAGAAGCCCTCAATGCTTTCTTGTCACTCCCTCGAAGTCACCAGGACACTCCATGGGTGATGGCGCGGATTGCCAGGGCCCACTATGAGTTGGCTAACTACGCAGAGGCCGAGAAATTCTTCAGGCGCCTCCGTATGCTCGCCCCGACGCGCCACGAGGACATGGAGGTTTTCTCCACAGTGCTATGGCAGCTGCGGAAGGAGACGGATCTCTCGTTCTTGGCACACGAGCTCATCGACGCCGTATGGGATTCACCGCAAGCCTGGTGCGCGCTCGGAAATGCGTGGTCTTTGGCGTGCGACCACGAACAGGCGCTGCGATGCTTTAGGCGTGCCATACAGCTTCATCCGAGTTTTGCGTACGCATATACTTTGCAGGGGCACGAGCATGTGGAAAACGAAGAATACGACAAAGCGTTGGTGGCATATCGGCACGCAATCGCGGCTGACAAGCGGCATTACAACGCATACTACGGGATTGGGAAAGTCTATGAAAAGCTGGGCAACTACGAAAAAGCGCTGAGCCACTACCATTCCGCACTGCTGATCCACCCGACGCATGCCGTCTTGATCTGCTGCATGGGGACGATTTTGCAGAGACAGAAGCAGATCGTCCAAGCCCTTCCTTACTTCACCAAGGCGGTCGAGCTAGCGCCTCGGGCGCCGGAGATGCGGAGCAAGAAGGCACAGGCGTTGTTGGTAACCGGGCAGCTGGAGGAAGCAAAGAGGGAGCTCCTGATCCTCAAGGATATTGCGCCCAACAACGCCCAGGTCCACTTTCTCCTAGCCAAGCTTGCGAAGACACTCGGAGACAAGAAGACGGCGGTGCGGCACTTCACTATAGCGCTGAGTCTGGATCCAAAGGTATGCATCCGGGACGTCCTCAGAAGTCGGATTGGGATACTAATCCATCTGCTAGGCCAGCGGCGAGATAAAGAACGAGATCGGGGCTCTCGAGGACGAGGACTGTTTGGACGACTCGATGATGCCTTGATGCGCATGAGTGACAAACGCCGCACCATACGCCTAATCCTACGATTCCCTATGGTTACCAACAGATGACTCACGTCTCGGGTGAATATTCAGTTTGTGCTTGGAGGCGTCCAACACGTTCGACACGTTTTGGGAGGTTGGGAGTGCTCTCAGGGCGGTCGTCCATTTTCTTCGCGGCAAGGGTAGCATTCTATAGCATGGCCGAGGCGTTCCTGGAGAGCATCAAAAAATTCTCTGCTTCATGTGGCTCCGCATGGGGTTTGGGTCGGGGTTCTGTATGAGTACCTGAGCATCGCATTGGCCGAATGTATAGTACGGGGTTGGTCGGCGTCAACATCGGGAACGGCTGCGGCTCGGCAGAAGGGGGTACAAAATGGCTAATACAAGACTTGGGTCTCGATTTCTCTGGACCTGGGATGCATCCTAAGAACAGTGCGGTTGGCATGACTATGTGATAGATTTTAACGGGCCCAATTGGGAGACTGCAAACTGAGATGTTGCACTGAATCGCAAATAGCGGCTTATCATGTCCCCTGTAGTTAGGCTCTGCAAGTTTATCAGCAGCCTTGCGTTCCTCCACGAGCAAAGCCACTCCAATCTCTCCTGGAACATTGATTCCCGTAGAAAGGCCGCGAACGCACCTGATGAACTAGACTGGAAGAAGCTCGGACCACGACACTAATCCGGCCGTATGGTAGAGGAGCTCGGGCCGCATATTTGCGGGGCACTGCCAAGTCCCCCGAACCACGCGGTGCCGCAGACAGAAACAACCGACCAAAAACCGTGCCGATTCCACGCTTTTTGGCAAACGATTTGAGCTGCAATTCCCGGGCCAAAAACGCAGCATTTTCTGGCAAGAATTACCAACAAATCCACATCCAAAACGGGACTAGTGCCACTCCTGCCTAATCAGCCAGGACGCCTAGGTATTTAAGGCCACCCACCCCGTTCCCTCGTGTTCTCCTCGAATCACCACTCATTTTGCCAATTGTGTGCATTTCGTCAATTATCAACAACATCAATTTTCATCAATTTGACCATCAAAACCATCACCAAGGCACATTCCCAGCCCAAGTTACATCATCAAACATGACTGGACGTAAGTTTCATCCATTAATAGATTAGTCTATAGGGATTGCGTGGTCGCGGGCGGACAGTGGCGGCAGTGGGTTCGATGCACGTGTCGACGCGTCATGTTCAGTCTGAGCGGCTCGCACTATCGCTACGCCTACCTCGGGCTTAACTACATCGTCACGCGTTGTGTTCTCCGTAGATGAAATACACTCAGTGCTGACGGGTTTGCAGGCGGCAAAGGTGGCAAGGGCCTCGGCAAGGGCGGCGCCAAGCGTCACCGCAAGATTCTCCGTGACAACATCCAGGGCATTACCAAGCCCGCTATCCGCCGTCTGGCCCGTCGTGGTGGTGTCAAGCGTATCTCTGCCAGTACGCATCCCTCCTCGTCCTTGCGCTCCTTACGAGGATGCTAACGATGTCGATAGTGATCTATGAGGAGACCCGTGGTGTCCTTAAGTCCTTCCTCGAGAGCATCATCCGTGACGCCGTCACCTACACCGAGCACGCCAAGCGCAAGACTGTCACATCCCTCGACGTTGTCTACGCCCTCAAGCGCCAGGGCCGCACTCTCTACGGCTTCGGTGGCTAAGCCAGTTGCTAGCCGCATCTTTGGGCTTCGGCAGTGGTATGACGAGAGGTTGATTTTATCAGGTTTGGGGCCACAATTTTCGCGCTTGTTTTTTTACGTCAGGCGTTGGGACGGAGGTTAGGCATAACTCGGGCTGGTTGATGGAATGACCATGGCGTCTTTGGGAGAGGGGGGTTGCACGATGACAATACATTTGACTTGATTATGAACTTTTGGACTCTGCAACACCTGGTGACTGTAAAAGGCCGCTCAACAGAATTCTCCCGAACCCATCATGATATGATCGCATTACGACTTAATATTCCCTGACGCAGCAGCTACAAATACTTCCTCCCGGCAGCCGCAACCCTCTGCCTGAACACAGGACTCCGAATCTCCATATTGACCTTGTAAAACGGGCTCATGATCGCTTTCACGTAATTCTCATACACCTCGGTAAAGAAATTCTTGATGGCCTCCTCCGTCTGCGGGCTGGTCGGGTTGGCGCCCACTGAAGTCGAGTTGCGACTCGAACTCGCCCCGCCCGCCGTTGCGGTCGGCTGGTGCAGCAGCAGGAACTTGACGTTGCCGCCTGTCATGAAGCAGGATATGTAGTTGGTGAAGAATCTGTCGATCACTTTTAAGTATCTGCATCGCCCCTTTGTTATTAGAAGGTGTTGCTGGGCTCCAGAGGTCTGAGGGGAGGAATACAGCTGGCCATTCGTCCACTGCACTTCTTCTACAATGTCCAGGCTGCTGTGCAGAATGAACTGGTTCAGGTGCCGCGCCTGCTCGTTGAAGCGGGCCTGGCCATCGCCGCCTTGCTTGCTTGTCCCGAACTCGTACTCGAAGAGGGGATTGTCTTGGGTGCCGATGATCGCGAAGTAGTAGCTCATTGTCCCTGTCCCGCTTTTGCCCTTTCCTTCAATCTCCGAGATCAGGTTCAATGATGTCGATGGCCGCGGCGCTATCGGTCGATCATCCGGGCTGCGCTCTGAGATCTGGATACGCAAGATGCTATGCTGTGGTGATATTCGGTCGCATACATGCTCGTTGAAATCGTCGATCCCGCCTGGCGGTTTAACGTAAGCTCAAGCTGCATGGGACTTCGGACGAGCCTAACACTGCAAGGGGGCCATGCAGTGGTGGGTCGCGGGGTTCCATTCCGCCCAATGATTGATGAGATTGGGGGCTGCGACAGGAGAGCCGCGATTTTTTGGACGACCCGGCCGTCATGTTCTCCGAGTTAACCTCCTTCCAATCCACCCCGGCGGACCGGTTGCTGCTCCGACCGCGACGGATATGTTCGGGCCATTCAGAATCACAAATGCCCTGAGCGGGGGTCTTCTATGGTAGGCACTCTGTCTAGTCCTCTTATACTGTGAACTCATGATGACTGACGACACGCAGGAAGATTCCGTGGCGCCTGTCCCCGACACAAAAAGCCCGGCAACGGAAGCGGTTACGGGCCGTCGACCAGGTCGTCGAGACGCTGAGCAACGCGCTGGCTAAGAAGGGCGAGACGCTAAAATCGCTGGAGCGATGGAAGGCAGAGATGCCGACCGAAGCGCAAATGCTCCCCAGAGACAAGTACACCATGTTCGACCGGAAAGCCAAGAGATATCGCAAGGGCATTCACAGTATGTTGTTCCCTTACTGATTGCTACTATTGGCGCGGCATTCGGCTGACAATTGGTTCAAGAACTCCCCAAGTGGACACGTGTGTCGCAGAGAATCAACCCGCCCGGGTTCTAGATGCGAAGCGCGATGCAATGGTTCTGGCGTGTATATCCTCTGTACTATACCAACTGTATTGAACGGCGTTACGATGGTATTAAATGTGGAATGCGGCAGCTGCTTTCAGTGAAGGCATGGGCTTCTTGGTCGAAGGCGCACGAGTACCGGTCCAAAGTCGAGAGATAACCGAAAGTCAGGAAGATGCCAATCAACGCCACTGCGATTCCCGGGGTATTTCCTGTTTTCCCATAAAGCCCTACGCAAGTATCTACCGCGTCCTGGATGAACGGAATCATTTCAGCCGCCCGTACTGCATATCATCATCGTAGTCCCTCCCCTCGCGCTCCCTCATCCTCGCCGCTTGAATTGCCCGTCCAAGACCGCCACGGCCTTCGTCATAATCCTCACGGTACTCGTCACGCACCTGCCCCCCAGACTTTCCACGTCCATACTGCCGGCCCTCGGTGAATCCCGGATCCAAATCCGTCCGGATGATGCGCTCATCCAGCTTGGTCCCGCCGATGTATTTCATGCAGTCCAGCGCGTCTTGGTGGGTATAATACTCGACAAAGCAAAATCCGCACGGTGTCTTGGTAAACCGGTCGAGGCCCATGACTAGACGCTTGATCTCGCCGCACTTGGAGAAGAGTTCGTACACCTGCTCTTCGGTAGTGTAGAAAGACCTGAGGACCGTTGGTCAGCCCGAGCACTCCTTCGCGAGTCGCAATTGCGCAGCTTACAGATTACCGACGTAGAGAGTAGTCGCATTCTTTAGCGGATCCTCCTCGGGTTGGTCGTTCTGCATGTTAGTGTCTTCGTCTCCATCGCGCTGCTCCTTCTCGAATCGCCGGCGTTTGTGCTGTGACGCCCGCAAGTTCACTGTGTTAAACATTTGCTGTAGCTTTCAGCAACAACATCGCATTGGAAACTCACTCTACTGTTGAAATAGGCGCTTGGCTGGTCGAGACGGTCGACGGTTGCTCTTCTTTGCTCTGAGCCTCGCATTTTCCCGATTGCTGCGTTTTCGGAAGGGTTGATGGGTTCCGAAGCTTCAAGCCGCGTTGAAGGTTGCCGCAATTGGTTGTTTCCATGTTATCCGTATTGTAAGCTGTAGGCCACTGAAAGTGGGCCCGGCTGTCACTGAGTGAGCCGCAGGCGGCGGGGGCCTGAGTGTCTGCCTCCAGAAAAAGCTGGTCAGCCAATGCCAAGAGAACGCGCTCAGGTTGCATTGCAAGTCCCAGCTCTCCGCGACTCGTGAGAGCTTCCCAACCTCGCCCGAATTTGCACTTTTGAACGTCATCTGCCCAATTGCCGTCAAATTTAGGAGCCGTCTTTGTATTAAGATTCTTCATAGTCCTACTCACCGGCGTCGACTGCTGGAGTCAGCAGCACATTTTGTCAAGCGCAGATGCCCAAGATCAAGAGCTTTGCGCCGAGTTGGCTCAACGAGCCTTCTCCTGGCCACAAGCTGTTTGCGCAATCAAGCGAGGATGTCAGGTTTACTACGCCATTGGCGCACGGTAAAAAGCCAAAACCGGGGCCTCGACGGACGATAGCGCGACGAGGCACTGAGGTCTTCGTCGCAGTCGGCAAGCAAATACGCTGGGGTGATCTCGTCTACCTGAAAGAGTCGTGGGAGACAAAGCAAACACGGTCTGGCTCGGCGACCCGGATTAAGAGAGAGAGTCCTGAGGACTCGTTCGGCCACGACGAAGAGGGCTTGGTAGACGGATACCGGGTGAGTACGATGCGTCGAGGCACAAGGCTAGAAGCTTTACGTTAACAGATCGCAACCACTAGACCATCAAGACGCCTGTTGCCGATGAGATCCGCCAGTTAATCATGTCACCGAACCAAGAACTCCTGGCAGTTCTGACCTGCCATACTGTCCACATCTGCATCCTGCCCGATTCCTCCCATCTGTATGCCAAAGATACCACGCCGTTCAAACCCAAGTTCTGGACCCTCGGACCTACTACCCACGTCACCTCTCGTTCGGCAGTTGTTTCGGCTTTATGGCATCCCCTAGGCGTCAATGGGACAGCGCTGGTCACCATCACTGAAGACGCCGTGGTGCGCGTTTGGGAACTCTCTACGGCGGACCGCTGGACCTTTGACGCGCCTACGCTTGCAGTGGACCTTAAGAGGCTGGCGGACGGGACATCTCTGGATCAGGACTTTAGTGTCTCCACATCGGCCACGAACAAGGGCTTCTCGCCTGATGCGTTTGATATGGAGGTGGCGGCTGCATGCTTCCCAGCTAGGAGCTCAGGGAGCTGGTCGCCAATGACACTGTGGGTCGCCATGACATGCGGCGATGTCTACGCTCTCTGTCCCCTCCTTCCTCAGCGCTGGGCACCCCCTCCCACGCTGATCCCGTCTTTATCTGTTTCCATCGTGGCCAGAGTCGCGGCTACGGAAGATAACCCGGAAGCTTCCGCCGAGGCCCGGCTTCTGGCTCAACAACAACTCGACTGGATGTCCGATTTGGACAGCCAGGAGCCTAAAATCGTGGAAGGCAGCCTAGAAGATGCCGCGCTGGAGGTCTATACGCGGCCCACGCGGCCGGGAGTGGTACCAAAGCTCCAAGGCCCGTTTGAGTTTGACCTAAATCCGGAAGATGAGCAGGACGACGAGGTGGAGCTCAAGGACATTTACGTCATTGGAGAGAAGGCGAATGTGGCCGATCTGATGATGGGAGAAGAGGAGGAGCTAGAAATGGAGGATGACGACCAGACTGGGCTGTCCCTTACAGTCATCTGCCTCCTCTCCACCAGCGGGCAGGTCAAGATCTGCCTGGACGTCGAAGGTGTTGAGGCCCAGTGGCTCCCACCTCGATCCAAGCAGAGGTCAAGGCTTCTCAGCCCGTCTCCCACGACCCCTTCACTACTGACCTTCCAGACTTTCGACACACTTAAACCTGTTGAAGTCATGCCCGAAAGCTGGCCCATGTTTAGCGATGACGTTACCTCTCGATATTCATTTTACGTCACGCACCCGGCCGGTATTACGTATGTTTCTCTGGTGCCGTGGGTGTTCCGGCTAGAGAGCGAACTCGAGGGAGATTCCGAGGCTGGCGCGGAATTCCGCATTGACCTTCTCACCAGGGGTCAAGGATCAGAGCGGGAGCGCATCTACACGCAGGCCCGCGGCCAGAGCGAACTAGCCGCAGCCATAGCGATCAAGGATCCGGACCTGGGCCATTTTGTGCTGTCTGCCACCCATCGCGATCCGGTTACCCTTTTCTTCGACACCCCAGAGGAAGATATCGCGCCCAGAGACTCTCCAGCCGTCATTCACCAGCAAATAGAGAAGCCACAGCCTCCAATCGGCTGGGAGCCTCGTCCGCTCTTCCATCCTTCGGAAGTGCTGGACCGCAGGAGCGCGATTCCCGCGTGGATTGACCACTTGAAGACAGGCAGACGGCGGCCGCTGTTCCATCAAGAGATTCGGCTTTCGATGGCGACCCTCGAGGTGTTCACCGAAGGGCACAAAGTAATTTGCAACGAAGTCACAGACCTCAACGACGCCGTCGCGCAGCTGTTCAGGAAATGCGAGGACCTTCAGGTCGAGCTGAGGAAGCAAATTGAGAAGGCAAATGAGGTGAAACAGCGGGTCGAGAAGATCACTCTGCAGGACTCATCAGACGACGAGCCGGTCTCGAATGATTTGCTCATTCAGGACCGGGTACGGGAAGCCCGGAAGAAGCAGGAGCAGCTGGCGAGCAGGATGGAGAAGCTGAAGCGGACCTTGGGCAGGACGACGAGCCGCGAGCTGAGCGACAAGGAAAAGGCATGGGCAGAGGAAGTGCGGGCGCTTGAGGGCAGCATCCTGGGACCCGAGGCGGATCGAACATCACCGTCGACGCCCAGGTCTAAGCAGCCCTGGAAACGATTCGAAGAGATCAAGGCGCTCCGGGACACCCTGATTACCCAAGTGGAGCAGCTGCAGAGGACACGGGAGGCCACCGTTGATGCCGCGCCCACTTCTCCGGTGCCTAGCCTGAAGATTCCGCCCGAAATTCGCAAGGCCAAGCTGGCGCAGATCATTGGCTTGTTGGATCGGGAGACGGCGCTCGTGGAGGGTGTCAAATCCCGTATCGAGAGATTAAGCCTTGGATAGGTGTCCCAATCGGAAGCCAGAAAGGGAAGAAGTGGATTTTGGAGGGACAGACAAAGTGAAGTGTCCTACAACACTGGTTGTCTTGATGCATGGGAAGGATAACAGAGGACTAATTTGGAGTTGTTTATACACACAGCCGCGGATGCTGCGTCAAAGCCGCTCAGTGCATGCCCTCAGTGTTGCCCTTGCTCTCGGTGATGGGCTCCGGCCGGCCTGCCCCATGCAGGGTGTTTATGGACGGAATCCCATCTGCGAGACTGCTGCGAGTATGCGAGCGTCTGTCCAATTGTTACCCAGCGCATTCAATCGGTGCAACCCAAATGGCTTCTCGTAAGTTCCGAACTCAGCTTTTCCGACTCGAGCACCGGATGTTGAATATGGACTCAGGTTGACATCTTCACGGTGGTGCAATCTGGCACGACTTGGTGCTGCCTTCTGCCGCGTTTTTCGCTTACAGGCGGCAAGAGGCATGGAAAGCGGCGGATTTCAGAAGTGATGATGAATGCCCGCGGGCTTGTTGATGTCAATAATAGGTAATATAGAATGTCCGAGCTCGGTGCACGGTCCGTTCACGACATTTACCACGGAGTTCACCGCTCACCGGTTCGCCGAAGGACCCCGATACCCATCCATGGATGCTTCATACCGGCCGTGTAACCTCTTCGTCCTCTCTTCACGCGAACGGAACTGAAAGGTTCGGAAATGCAGGACACAAAGACACCGTGTTGGAGTTCCTTTCTGCATACTAACAGCTAACAGTGTTTGGGAAGTCCTGACCCTCCTTGTCCTGCCTGAGGTGTTCACCACACTTTCGTCACCTCTGCACCCCGCCCGTGCACATGTAAGATGCGGGATGTCCCTTGTTGGTGACAGCCGCCTCACTTTCGCACCGTGGCACTGACCTATGCATGCCGTCAATGGAACGTCGCCTTAGATCAGACGGACGATAGGGCCCAAAGCTCACGGATCGCTATAAATGATGTGATGGGCGTCCGTCCTTGTCTTGGGCTTCTCTCGCCCAGACACTCACCAGCAACTTGTCCCGGCCGGCAAAACCCCCAAATGCTGATGCCTTCCTTCATCACCACATCTGAGTCTTACACAGTTCCGCCGCACCAAGCAACCCCCCAGTCCAAAATGGCCCCCGGAGTTTCTCGTGTCCCTGTTGACCGCCTGCGGGCTCAGATTCTTGGTGAGTGGTCCGCTGACCGCATGGCTTCTTCACATGGCGTCAGCCACTAACATCGCTCACCGCTCTGCAGAGAACTGCGCGTTCTTCAGCGAGCCCCAGGCCCGTTTTTGGCTCATCGTCTCCAAGGAGCCCCTCGATGACTGCCTCAAGGCGATTGTGGTGAGAGCCGTGGACGGCAACAGAGAGGCTGTCCTGTCGGAGAAGGCGCCGTGTTATCTCGATGCTCTGCAAGCTCTGTTCGTCAAGTCCGCTGAGGCGGTGCAGAATTACATTGCCACGAACGGCTTCGCGTTCGTGTCCAGCATTGGAAAGCAGACGCCCGTGCACACCGGCAGCCATGATAGCAGCGACGAGAGCGATACGGACTCCTCATCCACCGTGACGTTGAGCGAGAGCGAGTGCGAGTCGCTATCAGATGACGAGACCGTTTCGGTCAGTTCTGTCGGCCGCTTGAAGAAACGCAGCAAGCGCAAGGCGGGCAAGCCGGCCAAGACGACGAGCTCGGCTAAGCCTAAGTCGAGGCAGCCACGGTCGAGGGCTCGTTCGCCCTCTGTCTCCGCAGGTCGCTCCCGTTCACGCTCAAGCAGCTCCAGCTCGTCCGACGAGGAGCTCCATTACGGTCCCCCAACCTTACCCTCCCCTCACGTTCTCCCCAAAAGGGCTAGCCTCCTTGTGTTACCGCGACCGTTCCCCAAGCCTTCTTGGCCGCCCACGGCTCTCTCGGCCGCAGCGGGCCATCCGCCCCCACCACCGCCACCACCACAAGCGGTGTCTGCAGGCGGGAACCAAACCTCTGGCTCAGGGACAACGCCCGCCTGCCCACCCCCACCACCCTTTATTACTCTCAATCCTCCCGTCGCAACACGAACTTCCGAGCCAATCCCATGCCCGCCTCATCCCGCTGGCCGCCATATCAACATCGACCCCCCTCCTAGCACGGGTACCGGTCAGGCGGGCAACGTCGTCCACCACCCCACCAATATCTGTCCGCTCCGCGATGTCATCCTCGAAATCCACTGGCGCGGCCACGGCGTGCACCGCGTCCTCCACCGGATGTCGCAGATCACACTGACCGGCATCCGGGATGCCGCCCTGGCAGACGTGAGGCGCCAGCCGAGCACCTGGAATGTGCCGGGGGTAGACTCGCCTCATCATCTCAGGAGTGTTCTGCAGGGGCTGAGGGCAACCGCCAAGGCTATGGTCGTGGACGGGATGGAGTACGGCCTGACCCGGTGGGCTGGGGACGATCTGACTCGATTGATAGGCGCCCTGTGTACCACTCATAATAGTCCGGCTAGTGGAGGAGGACTACCCAAGCTCGCCAAGTTCGAGGTTGAGGTGTGGAGTGACGATGGTGGCACTTTTGGCCATGGTAGGACGGTCACGACATTTCCGACGACACCTTCGCCACTTCGGAAGATGGGTTCTCCTACCGCCGAGCCGAATCCCCCGCCCGCCCCCTTGGCGGTCAATGGACCAGGTGTTTTTGCGCCGGGATCGATGCACCCGCCGCCCCCTGGAGGATTGACCGACTGGTATGGAAGCTCAAGGGGGTGAGCGATCGAGGGAAAGGGCAACACCGGAACAGTGCCAAGCGTCAGGGAATCAGCCGCAGATCGCCGAGGCTTGATGCATAAAGTGAGGCTTCAGTGGCGTCACCCCGACGATCATCGCGTGTACCGTTGCAGTGTTGTCGCACTGGGCGGCAAACCACACAAACAACAAGGACCGACATCAAAGGGCAAGGGTACGACTGAGGGTGAAGGGGGTGGCTGGTGGTAACCACACTGTCGGCTTCCATGCTAGGGAGGCATAACACAGGGGCACACCCGCATTGGACTGTCTTGGGGCAACTTGAATGAGTGGGAAAAGCACATCTGTCTCACTTCAGCTTCAACACTGCTCATCATGTTTCGGGGTCGTTCTTTTTTCCTTTTGCTCTTCGGGCATCATCCTGCCCATGTTCCCAATCTACTAACTACACAACACTATCTTCATCTTTACTCCCAGGTCACTGAACGCCGTCACGTCATGTTTTTGCTTGATCTTTATTCCATTTCTTCGTGGTGGAGTTGGTTGACCATATTTACTGGATATGCTGCAACAGGGGAGGCGAGTCATCAACCCTCGTCCAAAGCAGAATGAAGGAAGAAAACCATGGAAAGAACGGATACACAGCAACGGAGAGATAGCACCAAAATCCCCAATGCCAACCGGAATAGTGTGTACCATTTACCGTCAAACCATGTATCCGCTCGTCTCCCGTCCTTGCCCGGCCATGGCGAACTCTTGCCGTTGCCCATCGTCCTGGTTTTTGGACACCGCTCGCACGCCAAGTTCTGGTCCGCCATGCCACCGCTCTGGTTTGGCCGACCTCCTTGCATGATGGTGCCATGGAGGAGCCAATGGATGGATCAGCGGTAATGATTTTGCTCCTCATTCGCCTCATTTATTCCTGTTCTTTTCCCGACTGTGCCATGCCCTGGTATTATGCCTCTTCAACCTTCTCGCGGCCAGCATCACATGTTTTTCAGTGAAGCGTCTGGAGCACCACGTCCATAAACCAGGACCTACCTTAGCTATCCGGGGTAACATCCAATAATGACAATTGAGGTCAATGCCACACTGCGATGATCTAAGAATTGCTCTGTTATCGCTTACTCCCACGTGGGCACCCAGCCCCTCGCTACCGGCGAGGAGATATGAGCTTCCGCGGAGGGCCTCGCCCACACGTGCCGCGGAACCAGGAACGGAAACCCCCTGAGCTGAATCACACATTCACAATAGCAGGGCGTTGAGGGCAATGCATCCATCCCATTTCGGGGGACCGAGTACCTTATTGTGTGCCTGCTTCATTCGGACGAGAACAACGTGCTCTAGGCCAAGCTCACGCCATGGGCGCCACATACGTAAGTCCCTGATGACAATCTGATGTCTTATCGCCTCGCCGAGATCACCCGGGGAAATCTTCAGACGGTCGGACACCATTCATAATCCCAATCTATTGCCTTGATACGCTGACGTAGCCTGTTTCATATGCGGCCTTCAATCATATACTTCCGGGTCAAGTAACCGGTGAGAGAGCAAGTCGAATTTCAAAGGAAGGACCAAGTTCACTACTGTCATAAGATTGGCCGCACGACAATCAATGTCCGACTTACAAGCCGTCCGTCCATACAGTCGATGAGGCGACGAGGCGTCAAATGATCCTCTCCCCGGTTCTCTCAATGCAACGTAGCCGCCTTGACTTTGAAGGGAGAAACTACACAGTATGGAGGGTGCATCGCATTATTCCCGTAGCACTCTTCAACACCACCACAGCCGTTGCCGACCTACCATCGTCAACTCCTTGCGCCCTTGGCGATAACCATATCCCGGGAAATAACCTCGAGCAGGTAAATATGGGCTCTTCGGCCTCCGATATCCACGTGAACTCCTCTTACTAAGAACTCCCGCCTTGCTCCTAAATTCCCCGACTGGGCATCCAGCCACTGCATTGTTGGCACGCAGACTAACTGACATACGGAGTACAGTATGCGTATACAGTACTGTCATGCACATATATGTATACGCGCCACAAATAGAAACGCTGCGTTGACGCGCAACAATGCCGAAAGTGCAATATGCATGAAGTGCCGAACCTCGAACTTCATCGACTCGATCTCCGAAATCTGTTTGGATCATCGGTGTACATGCTGCAGCTTTCATATATGTAGAGTTCTGCTGTGGTTTCCAAAGCGGGAAACCCAGTTGCGGATCATTGTTGGTGAGGCTGTCTAGCTTGAGTGGTGAGACATCGTTCGTTCATCCATCGTGGCCTTCGTCTTGGCACAGGAATACACAGCAGGCAGCAGCCTGGAATGGAATTCCGGGTGACTGACCGCGCTGTAGTGTACATCTTGAGGTGTGCATACGGCAGTCATCCGTCGTAACCTCGAGTGCTGTACGAGGTACTCGGCAATGCAAGGTGTTGTATCTGCAATGGATGGTCGGTGAAGACGCCTATCGATGTTGTGAGAGGTGATATGAGAGCATGACTACGTCCTCGAGCCAGCACTCAAACAACCACAAGAGCGCTCCACTATCCATGGATTATGCTCGCACAAGATATGGATCGTGCTCGCACAGAAGTTGGTCCAGTGTGATTGAACGGAGGGTTGACTCTCACAACCTCAAGCTCTGCTCACTCAAACGCGACTAACTTCACAGTTTATATTAACAAAACCTCACCTGACTGATCAAACTTGGTCATAGAGTTGTGATCACGCCCTGAAGCTCTACGGAAATTTTCGTGGTAGCACTTAATCTGGAACTGCAAGTAAGTGTGTTGACGGATTCACGTCAGGCACAAGATTCACTCGACGATGATCAAACTGATGGTAGACCCCCACAAACTCAACCTGAAGAGATACGCCCTCGAGACGCCCCGAGTAGTTCAAGGCATCATGATGGCTTTACCTCACCTACAACTATTCTATACCAATCTCCCAGCAAACCCCCTTCTCTCCAACCGACTATCAAGCCGGATATGCTGCCCGGAAGTGTCTTGTGTCTGGCCTGCCCAAACGGAGACCGACCGCGACGTAGACAGATAGATAACCAACCCTTACTTTGCCTCTCAGACTCCGATCTATTATATTTCGCCATCGCCCAACCACAACGCCGCCGGTATGCCTCGGTAATCAACATGCCGCTTTGACAAAGAGGCGAGACACCACAAAGTCCAATATCTAACCCTTGATTACGACCACGCCCTCGATGCAGGGGCTCGCCTCCTTTCCCTTCCGTTCCCAACTTTGTACATCACCCCACCTTCCGTAGTCTAGTAGATCCCCTGCGTCCTGTACTGGAAGGTATCATAACTATTTCCACGCGGCATTGTCAGCACCATCATTCACAACAACCCCTAAACCGATAGAGATGAGAGAGAAAAAGCAACTCACAGCCGTGTATAATAACTTCCAAGCGACTTGCCAATCAGATCCGTCTCGACAAACTGCTCGGCCTCGTCGGCGCTGAGCTGCAGCTGGAACCGCTGTCTCAGCGCCGTCGTGACCTGCGTGACGCCGGCCCCGAAGCACGGCATCTTGGACTCGCGGCCCATCATGGCCACCAGGTCGATGATATTGTCTGCTGAGCGACGGAGCGCTATTGTCGCAGGCCATCACTTGTCAGCACACGCATTTCAGGTAAAGGAACAGATTTAGATAGGGGAGAAGAGGAATAAAGCATACCCTGAAAAGCCTGCTTGCAAAGCTTCTTATACTCCTCAAAATCCTGCGACGCCACGCCTCCCAGCACATCCACATATTCGTAGGTAAGCTTGAACGGCGCCGCCTCAAACCCAACAGACCCGGGCGAGTTGGACAGCATGAACCCGAAGTCAATGTGGATGATGTGGCCCTCGTTATCAATGAGCACGTTCCCATTGTGCCGGTCCTTGAGCTGCAGGACATACGAGATGACGCTGTACGCAGCAAGGGACCGCTTGAAGGCGTCAACGCCAGCCCGGTAGGCCTCGCCCTCGGGGCTGCCAAAGGCCTTGACAAAGTGGTCCTTGAGGGTGGCGATCCTGCGGCGAGGGTTCTGCCCGGCTTCGATGGACGCGAGCGTCAGGCTCCGCTTGATCGAGTGCAGCGACACGCCGTTGGCAATGGTCTCGATCAGACCCGACGACTCGCCCGTTACCAGGATGCGCATGAGCTTGACCCACACGGGCACGCCCGCGTCGACCCAGATCTTATGGCACACGCGGATGAGCTGGCAGGCGAAGGCTTCCTGCCGGAGGTCGGAGCCCGTCTTGACGATGACGCTCACGAGGTCCCAGTTCTTCATCCAGCCGTACGGCGAGGACTTGCGGATCCGCTCCTTCTTCGTCTCCCAGGCCTCGCCGAAGACGGCTGCGCTCGGGTCGTCGCGGTCGCCTTTCCGCTGTAGGCCGCCCGTCTTGATATCGTTCTCCATCCTGTCAATGCCCGCGTTCGCGTTGAGATTGGGCTCGACGGCGGCTGCGTCGTCGCCGCCTTCGGCTCCGTTGGCCCCGTTCGCCGTGGCCGAAGCGGCAGCGGCCTGTGCCCTGGCCATGATTGTGTCAAATGTTGGCCCTTGCCCGTCGTCGAGATCGAAACTCTGCTCTTCTAGAGACTGCATGCTCGCGATGATCCTGGCTCTGATCGCTGCCACCTCCTGGCGGGGCCGCTTCCCGCTGGTCGCATCCAGCTGTGCCAGCATCTGCGAGGCCGTCCGCATGTGTACCGCGAGCGCCGAAAAGTCTGGCTGGTCGACGGAGTTGTTGCGCGGGTTGCTGAGCGTCATCCTCCTCCTGACAAGAGGAGGGCTAGTCGACCCCGAGGAGCCGCCTGAGCTCCGGGGCGTGATTTTGTCTGACGGTGCTGGTGCGGGGGTGGTCGTGCCGGACAGTTGTAAAGAGTGACTCGATTGTGTCGGTTTCGGCACGAACACATCATCATCCGAGGGCTTGAGCATTGGTGAGCTCCCTAGATCGCCGGACGCCGGCTCAAAGACGCTGTCAATGACCGGCTCTGGCGCCCGAGAAGCGGGCTGTATGCTCGGCCCATCAGTCAAGTCAAATATCCGCTTGCGGGTCCCTTGCTCTGCCAGCAAAATTGTGAGCAGTCTCTGATTGTCCTGCGTGTCAGGATCGAAGTTGAAATCATCGCGGAGAATCTCAACCATGAGTAGATACGGCACTTTCTCGGCGCTGTTCAGAACCGTGGCCTCTGCCGGGTTGAGCCGGACTATCCTATGATGGCGGCTCTTGGACGGGGAGCCATCCACCAGGTCGGGTGGGCAGATCACCGGAATATCCACTTCGGCTGGTAAGTCCCGGGCAATAAGAGCCAGCTCGGCACGCAGCGCACTCAGCCGAGCCGGTTTCGGCACGACAACGAGGCGGTTCGAGATGTCTTGTAGCGCTTGCAGGAAGGCAGTCTGACACCGGAAGTAGTTCTGCCTGAGCAGGCGCGTCTTTTGCACATTGGTCATCTCGGCTTGGTTTACTAGCGTCTTCACGCCGTGCGAGTGTCTCCTCGGCGTGGTCGCGGGCGGCTGCAAGCCGGCTGATACCGGTGTGGTTGGCCGCGTGACGAGACGAGGCCTGGAGTCAGGGAGAGGTAGTGAAGCCGAGCTGAGCCGCGCATCGAGCGCCAGATTCTCGAGGGTGGTTGCGCTCTCTCCATCCTCATGCTCCCGTGGTGTGGCCTCTAGCGCTGAGGATCTTGAAGAGGGTCTGGCTCCTTTAGCTGCTGATCTTCCCACCGTTTTGCCGGACGGCTTATGTGGGTTCGTCTGCCCCGGGCCCTTGATCTCTTGGGCACTGACGCTGCGCCCATCTTTCGCTCGCTTTGACCGGGTGGTCCCAGCAGTAACGGTGTGTGCCCGAGTTGGGACGGTCTTATTCGCAACAACGGCAGGCTCGGATATCGCCTCGACGATTGGGCGCGGTTTCCGGGCTTGCGCGACGGCAAGAGGGCCGGCCCACTGTGGCAAGAAAGGGCAAGCGATGCTGGCGAGGACGAAGCTCCCCAGGACCGTCACCGGCAGGACATTCTCGGTGATCTTCTCGTTTCTTGCGCTCTCGGAGACCCCAAACACAATGTGCTGCACCTTGTTGTACACCCTGCGACAAGTCTTGAAGGCCTCGGTCTGTGGATTCGATGACAAATCGTGCAGATAGGTCTGAAACAGCCAGAATGTCTGCGGGAAAAAGAGCAACATTAGTCGTCCGGTTTCTCCCTCAGAGCAGCGCCAGGACAAGAGGGAGGATGTCGAACCAGAAGCGCCGCAGTGACCGACTCCTCGCATAGATCCAGCAGAAACTCTTCCAAGGCCATCGACTCGTTGTCGACGCTTATTATAAGGTGGCATAGTTGCGGAAGGAAGAACTCGATGTTCTCGTAGGGGAACTGGCGAAGCTTGCTGCACAGGACATAGTGGATGCCGATATGGTCGGCATAACGACTGCACCAGGAGTAGAAGAGTCAGCGTAATGCGCCGGGAAACCTACCAGATCGAAGGACACGCACGAGAGATACGACACCGAGAGGAAGGGGTTCTGGTTGAAGACATCGCTCTCGAGAAACCGCTTCAGCAAGTCCCAAGACATTTGCTGCGATCGCGTCTGGGGTGGGGGGCGGTTGGACTGGGGGCGCGGAGGGAGAGATCAGACGGTGGGGGGGAGGTAGCTCATGGATGCTCTCTCCTGGTGCTGATCATTGACACTCGGCGTCGACTTTGGGGATTCGGGGCGCGCGCAAACAGCTGCAGCATGGCTGCCTTCGGGCGTCCGTTAATGAGCGTGACTGTCGTCGAGGGGCCTCGACGCGCTGGGAAGTCAGAATTCGAGGTGTGCAGATGGGTTGCGGGCTGTCGATGCAAGACCGTTGAGGACAACTGAGCCAAAGCTCCATTTGGCCAAATTCACGGGGGCTCGCTCCGCGCTGCTTACCTACTGTGTACTGTGTACGGATCCGTATGTATGGCGCCCCACCTGCCGAATTGTCCGGCTCGGCAGCCCGGCCTGACTGAGGCATCTTCTAGCCAGATGAATGCATTTCGTCATGGCCATGCGCCTGATTGAACGATATCTCGCACCTGCACGGGCAGCACTTAACCGGTTAACAGGCGCCCGCAGTTTAAAGCGGCGATAGGTTCTGCAGATATCTTCGTGTAACCTTTCGCCCAAGAACAAGCGGGAGGCCACGAATTGGTCCACTTACACAGTAAGCTGAAGCTCGCATTCAGGGGTTGATTCAGGGGTAAGGTTGTGGGACGACGAAAAAGAGTCCTTGTTTCCTGCTACAAAATACGCCAAAGACTCCGAGTCCGTGTTGGATATCACTCATGAAGCCGCAATTAGATACCTTATATCACCCAAACCCTTCTTTAAACCGCCGGCCCATTACCAGACAGACTGCTTCCTTTGCCGATTCCACTGTCCCTGTCTCCTCCGTTTCTTAGGTTTAACCCTCTGCAACATCCAATTAGTCAGCACGCATACCGAAGAACAAGGCTCGAAGAAGCCAGCTCACCTTATACTTTACCCTCTCGCTTCCATCAGGCATCTGAACAATCTCATGCTGGATATGGTACCCAAAGGCGGGCAGCACCTTGGCCCAGACTAGCCAGTATCCCGTGCCAATGGCCAGCAGGCTGGTGCCGAATGTCGGCATCACATAGAACGGTACTTTGTCGAGGAGGCCGTTCTTGATGAAGGACGCCGCCTGCACAAACAGCAGCGACACAATCCAGAAGATGGTCAGCAGGGGCGAGCTGCGGAACGTCGTCCGCTGCTCCGCCCACCGTTCCGAGGGGGAAAAGTTGAGGTAAACGAGGCCGGCGGCGAGAAATACTGCGGTCCAGGTAAGCATGGGAAAAAGAAAAAGGGGTTGAGGAATAAGCGGAGCCAATAGCAAATAACACCCACCCTTGATCCAGTTGCCGCTGTATACGAAGACGCTGGTGACAAAGGTGTAGACATCCGGGGTCTGCGAGCCCAGGATCAAGGCACTGGTGATGATCCAGTGGAGGAAGATTGCCCCAGTGGGCGCGTTGAAGGGCCAGTCGCTGGCCCAGAAGCGAGACCACGGCAGCACGCCTTCCTTGGCGAGCTCCTGCTTCACTCGTGGCATAGCGAAGGACTGCGCAAACACATTGCCCAGCGCCGAGAGGGCGATGAATAGCGGCAAGACATTTTTGACGAAGGCACTCTCCCCCCAGACATTCTCAAAGAACTTGGCCGCGACGACGACGTGCGAGTCGGCGATTTCGCTCTTGGTCATAGCGGCGAACTGGGTGCTGTCAGTACGGTTTCACAAGCAGCCATGCCTGCCTCTCTCACATATGATATGTTGGCCAGCAGATAAAGCAACGTCACGGCCGAAACTGCGATCGGCGCCGCCCTCCGCAACGTCTTTGGCGCGTTCCGGACCTCCGTCAGGACCTGTGACTCCGTCAGCATCTTATCGATATTCCGTCCTTTCCCTCTCCCGGGCTCAAGGAAGCAACCCACATAATTCGCATTCTCCCACCCGCTGTATGCATACAGAACCTGCAGCAGAGCAAGCGCATACCCGCCAGCCGCCCCAGCCGAGTCATTACCGTCAGGCCTCACCCAGCCTGGGCCGTGGAAACTCGAGAAATTACTTGGGTTGGGCCTGGGTGCTGCCGTCCTGCCGGCAAGGGCGGCAAACCCCGTGCAGACGACGAGAGTGAGTAGGATGAGCTTGAAGGAGCCGAGTCCGTTGCTCAGCCAGATGCCCCAGCGTGGAGCGAAAGAGTGGATAAGACAGACCACTGGAGGGGAATGTGAGCTCCTGAAGCACACCCTGGGGACGACGATGGCTAGACTGACCTGTGATGGCTGCAATGGCGATGCCTCTGTTAAGCCAAGTTCCGTCTTGAGGGTCCCCGGTTGCGGCGCGCAGTAGATAGCTGCTGAAGCCAATGCAATTGCCGGTTGAGATGGCAAAGAGCACAAACTGAACTGGACAAGGGTAAGTGACGGGGTACCCGTAGAGGGGCCGGCGGCACCAACCTGCAAAGATGCACGTGGCCAGATACCTTGGCCTTTGATACACTCGTTCTAGCTGCGAACAAAACGAAATGTGTTAGAAGAAGTGTTCCGCAGACGCAGCGAACGTTAGACATGACTCACATAAACCTTCTCTCCCCCGGAACGCGGCAAAGCAGTTCCAAACTCGAGGTAGACGAACAGTCTAGTTCCATGTCAGCGCGGACGAAACCAGAGACAAAGTTGAAGTCCATACCCGCTTCACCAAGTCTGAGTTAGCTAGGAGTTCCACACGCATATCAGAATAGGTAGGAAGCCTCACCAAAAAGTCATGAAACCACCCAACACCCAAAAGAGCAACGTCCCACCGACGCTATTGAGGGAGTATATGATGGCCGACGGACTTGAATATATCGCTCCGCCCACCACGCGGTTGATGATGAGAAACGCCGTCGACCATGTCCCTAGCTTTCTGTCTGCATGTCCACCTTTGCGTCAGGATATTCGGCATTGCTTGGTTCGGTCGACAACGAAAGCAAGGAAACCAGACGAACCCTCGGGATACACAAAGTCGTGGTAGCCATCCGACTCGTCGTCCTCAACGGGCGTTGCTCGGAGCCCATTGCTGTAAACAGTCCCGACGTGCTCGTCGGTCACGACAAGGGTTTCCGGGTCCCTGTTGGCCACGGGCTGCTCGAAAATCTCGGGTTCTTGCATGCCGGCTTTCTGATCGGAACGTTGCCAACCTCTTCCCCAACCAAGTCACAATCCGCTTCCCCTGGAAAGGGGAAAGCTGCGTGGAACCCTTCTCTTCCGGCTTTGGTACCCGTGCGTAAGGGGTTCTGGAGTGTGACCGAGCAGTCGACCTGCTGGGCGTCCTCGACCACTGTACGAGAAGAACCCAACCGTTGCTGTGGCCGTAGTTCAGTCCTGCTACCTCCTATAGAACATCGTCCACCACGGAGGGAGCGCGAAGCTCTGGAAACGCCTCGGTCCCGAATACAGCTGAACGAGGTTGGGGTCGGCCGGACCCCGAGTCGGATAGCTGGTTCAGCAGAGGAGGGTACCCGGATCAGAAGAAGCAGGATGAATTGACGTGTTCTGCTCCCTAAGACACTTCACTAACCAACGAAGCCGATATCAAAAAGCGCAGTTGAACCGAGACAATCCCTCGTCGGACGAGGCACAAGCAGAGCCTCATCTCCACGAGACAAGTTCCATCTGGGAGCCCCAACACAAGGGTATCGGCGTCCGCCGAGCCATCTTCCACACCCCTGCCCTGTCACCGCCATCCTTTTCTGCAATCTGCATCCAATCCGCGAGAAGGGAGAACGAGCCAAGCCCAGGGAAACACAGGGGCACTTTGCGGAGTCAGCCAGAATTGGAGACCCCACCTGGTGCGCTGCAAGGAATGAGGTGAGTGGCTCCGAAGCCCAAAAAGCGAGCGATAAGCGGGTGACGGCGGTGGTGGGGCAAATCCACCCAAAATCCTCCTACCCCAGACTCAATGGAACAATAAGGATCCAGCGGGTGGGTCGGGTCATCAACAGGCCCGAGGTGTGCCATTTAATATCGTGAGGGCTGGAAGCATGCATTGGGAAAGATATAATTATCATGGCTCCCGTCTCTCTCAACTCCCACAGCATAGACCGTTGCACCCGGATTGCGGTCTTTACGGTAACAGTTTGACTTTAGCAGGCAGCACCATTGCTTCCGGAAGCCTGTCAATTTAGGGTTCGGATGTGGATCCCAACGACGAACTGCCAAGACCTTCCATGTTCTTCCCCACAGCATTCTTGCCCGCGATTTTGCTCGCGTGCCTCTTTGCTCGGCTGGTTCGTCCTGGCCACCTGACCGGAGAGTCGAATCCGCAGCCACGCATTTCCGTCTCCAGGCGAACTGAGAAAAACAGCGCTCCAAACACAGCCTCCTTACCGGTAGTAGGCACTACAGAATATGACTTCAAAGGACAAGGTGCCGGGCCTTTGACAGCCCCGCGCGATCGGACTTATTGACGCGGCTCGGACGCCACATCATGCGGAGGCACCTGCAGACATTCAATATTCCAGACCAGCCAGGGCTGACAGCGACTCAGCTCGTCCAGAGGCAGGTCGCCCCTCCTCAATACCGGTAGAAATGGATCTGGGAGAAGCCGATACATAACAGATATATCTCAGCGGTAATTACCTTTGGTGGGTGGTCGAGTACCACAGCAGGAAAAACGCCAACAGCCGTCCATCTATCCAGAGGCGAAAAGCGTCGCGTACATAAGTGGTATCGTTGCACATCACTGTCCCTAATACAGGAGAGAAATCAGACCCGATCACATGAAAACGCCCCGTGCCTGACGCCCTGTGAACACCGCCGACTCCATGTCCTCCTGAATATGATTCAGCCGTGCGCGTTGGAGTCTGCGCTCCCTCATCACTTCGTCCCATTTACGGATGAAGTTGTCCTGGCCTGTAGGGAGGCGGTCAGTAAGTGTATGTCGAAGACTACCAAGTGCGAAGACATGGGCACGTACTTGGCGAGTTCTCAAACTCGATCTCAAACGTCTTATATGAGTCATAATCCGATCCAACATCTACATCGACAGCCCTGCCGTGAATATCGAGGCCTGCCGGTTCGGAGCCATGCTTTGGTTCCAAGTGTGCTATTAAAGCAGACAAATCAGTACGCTTCCTTTTGGAAGAGATAGTGATGTTTTCCAAACCCACCTTTGACCCACGGCCACCGTGACCCTTTTCTCGAAAAGGGCAGCGGGCCTTTCCTCGGCTTCAGCTTCACCACTGTTTGCCCTTCAGCCTTGATCTCGAGATCATCCGTAACTGTGTCTGCGTTAGCAGCCATCCAACTCCCCATCCCGAGTAGACTTAACGCCATACTAAAAGCGGTGATAAACTCTCCTGTCCGGCCAAGATACAGCATCAGCCTCGATGAGCTCGCCACCAGTCTTTCCCTCAGAGGCCCGGATAGGGCCGTGCCAGCCGTGACGAATGAGGCCACGTCCGATTGGGCACTCCTCCGCCCCTCGAGTTCATGCCAGATTTGCAGTCTAGCGCTGGAATACTGTGTGCTCGACCGACTGTTCGCTCTGCTGAGCGTCACCATGCGGACGCTGCCAATGTCCAGGACGACCTTCTCGCCCGTGAGCTTTGCTTGGAAATCGAAGAGTTCTGCTTGCTTGTTAGTGCCCAGATGCGTCCCCTAGTGATCGGGTGGCGTACCCTTCAGGGTAGAGAACTGGTAGATGCCGCTTGGCCTGCAGTTTCCTTGCAAAGCCTGCATGTATCCACTACCCTTGTCGCTCTCCTTATCGCGGATGTACACAACGTTGGATAACCGCTGGTCGTAGGCGTAGGCTGGGACAAGCTGCGCGTTGCTTGCTTTCACTACACCGGGAATTGTTAGCAAGCCTACCTACCTACCGGCAGGCGCAAAGTGAGAACAGGAGGACCTACTCCAATATGTTTCAGACTCGCGATCGACTCTGCAGTAGAACCTGAGATCATTCGTGAGGGTGTTTCGAAATACTTTTAGCAGGCCGTCCCGGAAGACTGGTGCTGTAAGAGTTTGGGCGCTCTTGACTGGCCTAAGAGAAAATCGTTAGGAACCCTGTTACATCTCATTTCGGAGTAAGTGGCTCACCCGTCAAACACGAGATCCTCGCCTGGCAGGACATTATCCCGCCCCGTACTTGCACCGTCACTGAAAGTCGAGGGCGCGTGATCATGCACAACCACAGGCGTCAGAGTATCGATTTCATTCGTCGCAACGTGGAGGTAGGTCGTTTGCCGTCCCATAAACGACGGCGGCGCTGATACTGAGGCATGAAGCGGCGGATAAGGATATCCATTCCCGCTTCCTTGTCCGTCCCACACCTCCCTGTCAGGCGAAGTTGGCGAGAACGTCGAGGCGGGATCGGAGTCAGTGTACGAAAATGTTATTGGGGTAGAATCCTCCATCAATGACGGAAGCCCAGTAACCGCAACTGCCATCTGTCGCGAATTCTGGAGGTGGGCATTGGTTTGCGCCGTGTATTTCGCGTAGTTGACATCCGTCCAGTACTGTGGCGCGGCACCTGGGCTGACGTAGCCGTAATCCGCCTCGGCCGACACATAATCTGGCGGTGGTGGTCGTCGTCGTTGTTGTTGTTGTTGCATGTAGTGTGTTGTTGGGGATGTTGATAGGCCGTCGGGGCTTGCCGAACTCATCTGCGTCCTTGGACCAACATCGGGATCAGTAAGGGTTTCAGCGGCCTGCACCCCTCCGTCCGACTCTCCATATAGCGGCGTTGCGCCGAAGTGGTCGATACTGAGGTGCGTCATCATGCTTGTGACTTCGTGGGCAGGGCCCGTGGGCTCCGAGCCCCGGACGGCGGCCCCAACATACTCCGGTTGGGCCGGATGCGCGCCGGGGGAGAGTGAGCTCGCGCTTGCCGGGCCTCTTCCCCAGCCTATGGCGTTATCGGAAAGATTGACGTGTAATCGCGGTGTCGGGAGGTAGGATGGTGGACTAGAAACGGGAGGCGTCGAGGTAGGCACGCGACCATAGGCTGGAGCCGGATCTGGGACGCTCTCAAAGCGATAGCGGCGGCCGTTGGACGTCACGAAAATGCTCCGGTCAGCGAGTTGGGTCGTCGCATCGACGGTGGCGGGATCAAAACCACTTTTGAAGAGGTCGGAGAACGGGACGGTCGCTTCGTCGTCGACGGGCGGAAGGCTGGGAGCCGGGAAACGACCCTGGGCTGGCATTATGGACCTCGCCGCGCAAGCCCCTAACCGGCCATGACGCTATCGCTCTGGCACGGATATTGAGGGGATTGACACCTCACATGTGTGCCTCTCCGTGCCTCTCCGCCTGAACATAAGTTAAAGTTGGTCGGTCAGGTCGCACGGGGTTAAACCTGGATAAGAGACTACCTGGAAGGACAGGGGGAGTGCGGCGCTGAGGGGAGGGTGGGGAGCCGAAAAATAGCCTGGCTTGGAGACGGTTAGGCTACCCTTAGCTTCCTTGCCCGGGGCTGCGCTGGGCCGCTGGGGAAGTGCGCATCTTCCATCCATCCCAGTGCCCGCCCGACCTTTCAATGCTCGGGCGCTCGGGCTCCCCGAGTTTTCGGGCCTTCCAGGTTCAGATTGAGCCGTACTTTCATCCGGGTCGGCCAGCTGGCAAGCATTGCCCATTGGCGCTATTCGCGGTGCTGGCGATAAGGCTGACCGCATTTCGGCTCTCTTGCTACCTAGCGCGAAACCTGCAGTGTTGATCGCTCATCCCTCCGGGCATCGCTGTCCGCTTGAAGGATGGAACATCGCGGACGGGAATTGGATGAGCTTACCTGGCCTGTATCAACCGCCCATTTCGGCTCAGGCAGGTCGAAAGCGAGACCTCATCCGCTGCACTTCAATGCAGTGTTGCCGATGAAGTTACTGTGTACAAGCTTCGAAGAGGAAGCGCGGGGGGCTTATCATGTTTCTAGCGGACCGATCCACATGTAGGTATCACACCACCGTCCGATAACATCCCGCCTTGGCCCACCACCATATTGGGCAAGAGATGGAAAGCTTAGTAGCCTCCGTCTACGGCCTGCTAAGCACTCTCGAAGGCAGACCGGAGGAATCCATGATGGTTTCATCTGTTCTCACTAAGTTCTCAGTTGAATTTGAAAGCTCTGGCAAAATAACCAGCATCCCGCCCAATAACACTCTCTGCTCGCCTGCTGAGCATGTAAACGTTGCCCTATTCCATGCACAGAAGTTGCCCCATTCCCTAACGCCTGTTCCCCTGTTCGTGATGATACCGTTTACCCTACAATTCATTCCAGGTTTCTTGCTGCCCTGGCCGTTCGCCGCCATCACCGTACTCGCCATGTCCACGGCTGTGGAAACACTCCGTCGTGTTCGCCTCAACCGTCCGATCACTACCTCCATCACTGAACCTTCTTCTTCCTCCCACCGCCACGGCCTCTCTTCTTCCCCCCAGCACCAGCACCGCCATCACCACCTTCTTCGTCACTCTCACTCTCCGCCTTCACCTTGCTACTCCCACTCTGACTTGCCGCCCCACTGCCCTTCCCCCCTTTCTCCTCTGTCTCGACCTTGCTCACGATTTCCCTCAAAAAGTCCCACTGGTCATCCGCCTCGACGACCTGCTTCAGCATCTGCGCCGACACCCGTTTTGAGTTGCGCTGCTTGGCCACCTCGGCGCTCTTAGTCACCAGCGCCACCATGAACAGCTCCAGCGCCTTGCCTACCGCGATGGGAGTTTGTTGCGCCACCTTGCCGACCTCCTCATCCGCCTGCATGATACGCTTGATACGAGCCGTGGGGAACTTGGTCCTTACTTGGCCGGGTTCGATGGTGGTTGAAGTTGAGACTGATGAGGATCCAGCTTCCGCGGGGGCTTCAGGGGCCGCTTCAGAAGCGGTTTGAGCGGCTACTGCGGCTGCAGCGGCCGCTGCCGCGGCTCTTCTTGGGGGCATCGTGTCCGGATGGTAGCTCTTAGGACTGGTTTGGGCCTTGGCTCCCGGCTGTCCTGCACTAGGCACCGGGTAGTCGTACTGTTGGCGCACTTGTGCTTGAGCAGCGATAAACTGAGAGGTCTGTGCTGGGAATTGGTGGTGCTCCGCCAGTTGATACTGATATTGAAAACCGCCACGGTATGGAGTTTGAGAGAATGTCTGCTGCTGGCGCTGCGGAAACTTTGTGTCCGTATTTCCAGTCCCAGGTTGCGAATATCCAGGGCCTGAATACCTTTGTGCACGTGGCGGATTGTAGTATTCCTGCTTCGCGGGCGGTGAATATTCTACGCCGCCAAACCCTGGTGCTTTGCTGGTGTTCGGGTCATATGTGGACCGTGCGTGAGCGAGGGTTTGTGGTGTGGCGTAATGCTGGGTTTGTTCGTGAGGCGCATGCGCTTGAAAATTATAAGTGCTTGAGGGATGCTGCACATGCGAAGCGTCGGACTGGGAGTGCTGCGAAAATAACCGCCGAGTTTCTTCTGCTGGTTCCGCTGGCGGAGTGGGGCCAGCCGAATAGAAGGATGAGAGGTCGGGACTTTTTGGGGCATAAGTGCCGTCATCAGACATGATTTAGACTTTTCAACTGAAAACAAACAAAAGATGCCTTAATGAAGCATCCGTCTCAAAAGCCCCGATTTCTGATATGTGATAGGTTGTGTAGGCTGTGAAGGTCAGGTCTTAATCTTTGTGGGGCGCAGAGTCGCTTGTGCAAACCGAACCGACACAAGGGTCGGAGCGGGGTGGTTGGAGCTACCTTATACGAAAGTAACCGGGTAACGTCAGCGTTTATTTAAGGGAAGAGTTCTGTGGCTGGGTCAAAGACTCAAATGACGAGCGCAGGCCGCAGAAATGGAGGGGTAGGTTGGGGTGGAGCTAGGCAGAATTTGACGAGTGACCAAACAGCGCGACTCGAGTTATTCGACCAAATAGAGAAGGGACAAAGTCATCGGGATCGGCAAGTGGTTTCTGAGACGTATGATATAGTATATATATAGTATATTTATAATATACCGTAGATATTATAGTAAGTATTATATAATACTAACTATATATATATTAGTTCTTATAATATTATATATATTTATTAAATAATTAAGTAGTCGCTTAGATTTAATCTACTAACTACTTCTAAGCAATATAGTAAAAGATATTTAGTACTGAAAGTAATATAAGAGCTTAACTATAGGCGCTCACTCTCTGAATTAGAGATAGAAAGCTATCTAGATAGTATGATAGAAGGTGCATCTAGGGTTAGGGTTGTAGCTACACTTTCGTATCTAGAAAGGCTGGTATATAGGGTGGCCCGTGCGCTCATAATTCTTCCATGACAGCCACGCCCGTATTTTCCTCTCCTTTCCTCAGCTTTTGATTAAAGAGAATAGAGTAGTATTTGCAGTGCCGATGAGCCTCGCGTTTATATTGCTCAGCTCTCACAGGTAGGTACAGATCGCAAGGGAGGTACCACCCTGACACAACAGCATCCCGTCCCATGTTCCTCTGCACAGACTTTTAGCTTTTAGATACCCCTCACTGCATTGTCTTCAACTCTCCGTCGGGCTCAGACAATGGGACCTGCGCCTTCACTTCACTTGCCTGAACCTATAGACCTCATCCAATACCAGGTAGCGATGATATAAACCGACCCCCCAATGTGCATTAGATAGAAGCAGGGGTTGGTCTGTGCCTGCCATCACCACTAAACGGACTGTGGGTGCCGCCTCGAGTCTCTACTCGATTAGGAAAATTACCCAGCCATGCCAAATTCTTTGCCTCGTCATCATGCACCATTGCTACGAGTCATCACCCCCTGCTGATCCAAATGAAGACACTGTCATTCTCACCACCGTCTCGCGACAGCCTGACTCCTGTCCCTTGTATCTGAACTCTTTCAGTCACAAGGTAGGTAAATTCTCCTCTCTAGCCCCATGTTATCCAACCCGCTGTCCATGATGACCTTCAAAGAGCAACATGAAAACCGCCAGAGGCCAGAACTCAGCGTCGAAGAAACCGAGCTCATACTCTGGGGTCATCTTCGCTCAAATGCCAATGATGGCTAAAATAACTTGATCTAATCTGAGGACAACCCCATTCAGAATCTGCTTATGTGTAACCTTTTTGGAATACACTGTCTAATTTGTCCGTCATAGGCATAAGCCCTCATCAAAGTCGGTCCTCGCGACTGCGGCAAAGAAACTAGGAGGCAACTGACTGACCACGCGCTGATCGCCCTGGGCTATGCCTTGTTCACGACGATGACGTCGGTTTTCGAGAACTTAGTGTGGACGAGAGCCCCGATTTAGGGCTCTTGTGCCATACGTGACGAGAATTTCTCGTATGTGTCTCGACCGCTTCCACCAGAGATACCCCTCGCAGCAGCCCGGAGATACTAGTGGATCGGTCACGGAGGCTCGACCGCCTGCGAACTGCATCCCGTATTGACTGAGACGTTGCGCGTCAAGGTAATAACAGTATTCTCACGGGGCGTGGAGAAGAGACTCACCCAGGAAGAGATCAAAGTCGCGAGCTCAGGCTCCAGAACTCACTGCTTACACCGCTTGTAGTTTGTCCAGTTGTCACTTAGTCAGAGTAACAAGCACAGGTGAGCGTTGGGCCGCAGAGTCTCCGCCTACCAGGACAGTCGGGGGGGCCTGTGCCACCGTTAAACATACTCGTCACCTCTCAGTGCGGTGTCTTCCCAGCTTGTGAGGGGAACGAGGCATGAGAGACAAGGCTATATTCTAACTCTAGCCTAGCCAGGCTCTATATCCCGGACAGCTCAAAGCCAACAGCGAGGTCAAGTGACCCTCAACATAGAAGTAAACTCGTCTACGTAAGTATACAAGGTCGGGGGTTCCGCTCACCGTACATCTCCTCTCCGCGCCTGTTGCTGAGTGTTTGAAAGCTTCCTTAAGCCTTTTTATGCTCCATATGTAAGCAGAAGGCTAATGTTGAAGAAGACGAACATGTGAGTGATTCTGCTTGGCAGCTCATACAAAGAATCTCTTGTTGCGGACAGAGCTTTGGCGAGGGCGATGTCAGAGGCTAGAAAACATTGGTACCTTAGTTATCCACAATAATATCAGCCTCACACGCATGCATTTATCCAGAACCTCAATCATTTTCCTAACATCTAGTCCATCCATGGATATTCTACTGGTTCCTCGCCACCTTCAGAATCCTCTCCTCCATCTCCTCAAACGCCCCCAGAACACTCCCATACTTCTGGAAAACGCCATCGCGATACCCATCGTCCACCTTCTGAATCGCCCCCTCCTCCTTCCACCGCTTCCCAATCAACTCATCAAACGTCTCGCCTTCGGCCCGTTCAAACGCCCAGACAGCCTTGTACGCCCCGCCCAGCGCGCATGCATTGCCGCCCACATCCAGCTTGTACACGCCATCGGCACCGCCCAGCACATCGCCCATGATCCGCGCAATCGCCGGGTTCAGCGACCCGCCGCCGACGAGGTAGATGCGCCGTGGCTGGGCGGGCAGCCCCCCGCCGGGACTGGTCACGAGCTTCTGACTGCGCAGACGCATCGACAGCGCCTGGGATTCGACGATGATGCGGGGGTCCGTCTCGGCCGGCCACGGCTGGTCGGCTTCCTGCAGGGCGCTGCCGTCGGCCGCGTTGCACGTGTAGCGCCAGGTGCCGGCGCGGATGTTGGGCACGATCTCGGGCAGGTAGAAGTACAAGCCCAGCTTGGCGCGGTCGGTGTCCGAGCGGACGTCGAGCGGCGGGGTGGCGAGGGCGTGCTTGTTGAAGGTGGCCCAGGGATCAGAGGAGTCTGCGGTTGGCTTGGGCAGCGCGTCGCGCACCTTCTCGCGGGCGAGACCGCCATTCTTGTAGCACAGCATGAACATGTACTGGCCCGGTGTGGTCGGGTGGTTGAAGAAGTGATAGCTGGGGTCGGGCTTGTAGACGGGCGTGCTCATGAGGAAGGTGGTGCTGGTGCCCAGGCTGACGATGGCGTCGAGCGGGCGGAGGGGCAGGGCGAGGATCGTCGCCGGGTTGTCGCCCGTAAAGGGGGCGATCTCGCAGTCTGGGCTGAAGTTGTACTTGGCGGTGAAGTAGCTGCCGATGCGTCCAATGCTGCCGCCGCCGTCCTGCCGGACTTCGCCCAGCTTGCTGCGCAACTCGCTGACACCGTCTTTGCCGGCCGTTAGCTCGAGGAGCGGCTCGGACCAGTTGTTGCCCTGGATGTCCCAGAGGTTCATGCCGCAGGCGTCGCTGATGTCCATTGGCGCGACGGCGCCGAGGAAAAGGGAGGCTAGGAAGGACGAGACGAGGGATATCCGCGATGTGGCTGCGTACATTTCGGGGAGCTTGCGCTTCAGGCGCATTATCTGTGTGCCAGTGAATCTCTGTCGAGAAGATCGTCAGTAAAGGCCCAGTACGACAACAACCGCGCAGTAGACCAACATGATGCGCAGCACTCCCCGTAACCTCAGCCAACCGCTCCGCCGACCCCAGCTGGGCATCGAACCCATCACACTCGGCCTGGGTGCTGTGGTCTTGCCAGTTAGGCGCATATGGATGAGAAAAGGCTCCTGTCAGCTGATCAACCAATGCTTTATCCGCCCGCAGAGCACCGAGCAGAGCCTCTGCCTGCCGACTCCAATAGACGCTCCCGTGCTGCTGGCAGGAACCGCTGATGCCTCGAATCCGATTCAGGGGTGTGTTCTTCTCCCTTAGCCGTTGCAATACCAGGTCTAGGGATTCGAGCCACATGGCCACTGGGGCAAAGACCTCCCCTTCCTCATCGTTGAGGAGCACGCCCTTCTTGATGCCGTACTTGGCGCCGAAGTCCTGGTCGAAGTCGACTTTGGCATCGGAGACAACTTGGAGATCGGACTGGACAACAATTGCTGGGCAAGGGGTTTTAGCCAGGTTGACCGAGTTTGCATCCATCCTGTAGCTCGTGGCATACCTTTGAGCTGCTGGGTCGACAGGTCGAACCCCAGATAGAGGGGTCCGTCGCCCATTGTAGCCCGGGAGCTGCTTGGCTAAGTAGTTAGAAGAAGGGTGTAAGTCCAAGTCGCCTAATAAGACCGCAGATCGGGAGTTCAGCAAAACATGGACACCGCAGAAACAGTAACAATTCGGTCGAGTAGAACAAAGTCTCACGAGAGGAGGGAAAGAAGGGGACCTCGTCCCCTTTTACTGGACCCTACGTGGGGTAATGTTCGTCATAGCCTGATCTTCGTTCAGGTCAATACATGTACCTGGCGGGGCAGGCCGGCACGCTGCCCCACGCGTTGACATCGAGCAGCCTCGTCTGGTGACATTTAGCCTAATTGCCGCGAGGTGGTCTCGACCAATGCGGGCTCGGTATCTTGTAGGCCGAGCGAGCTGCGAGCTAGCGGGATTCGGGAGACCAGAACAGAATTGCCGATGCCGCTCTTGGCTTATCGATGGTTTAGTGAAAAGGTCTAGTGACTTGAGAATGAGCAACTGAGAGTAGTATGCACCTATTAGTATGTCGGGGACAGAGAAAATCTGGCAACGTTATTACCCCCACAGGAGAGAGGAAAAGATAACAATCTGGCTACCAACTATATACGTAGCCTGCCATCCGGAGTCCAACCCTAACCCTCACGCCGGCCAGCAGTCAGCGAAGACAGACCCTTGTCAAAATGACGGATGCCAATCTGAAAAGTGCCAGCTTGCAGAAATGCAGCTGCAGCTCCTTCCAATGGATCGCTTTTGGCAGGCATTTCCGCGCCAATGACCAGGCCAGACCAACCCCTGGCGCTGAGTGAAAGAACACCGAAAAGAAAACAGCCCCTTCTTGACGCTGGCCCCATCCGACAACCGCGCCATGGAGAAGCCAGAATCCAGCACAGCGGCCTGAAAAGTATGCGCGATCCAGCGAGTTGGGCGAAACAAATCGCGCCGGCGTTAGCGTTCCTGGGACTCCACGCAGTTGGTGTCCATGGCTCCAGGTCCACTCCTGAGGCGGCCGTGACCGCAGCACCAGCGGCCACAGAGGTGTGCGAGTTCAGGACGATCAACTACATCACACATACATTGCCGCAGCAATGCCTGCGGACGTCGTGGACGAGTCCCACCCCCACCGCCACCGACGACGACACCGTACAAGCAACTATCACGGTTACTGCCGCAACAGCTAGTGCGAGCTCCGGAGCAGCACAAGACAATGACACAGCGCAAGAGCAGGATAAACAGGAGGAGCTGGCTGCCAGCTCCTTCATGTCGTTCGAGGAATGGAAGGAGATGATGCTGCGCAAGTCGGGCCAGGACCCCGCCAGGATCAAGGCCCACAAGCAGCGCGAGCACCGAGAACGGGATCCCACCATGAACAATGGCGATGGCGACAGTTTTGGCGAAGAGGGAGAGATCTCGCTGGATTTCGACGCCCTGGCCGAAAAAGTGTCCGAGATCACCTCCTCCTCGGGTGGGCCGGTTCCCGACACCAAGCGGGAGGCCAGAGAGGAGCCGGTACTCTACGACGACGGGAAGACGCAGTACTACCGGAGCAAGGACGCCGGCAAGACCTGCAAGGAGCGCTTCTCATACTCGTCTTTCGATGCTGGCGCGACGGTCCTCAAGACCAGCCCGGGCGCGAAGAACGCCAAGGCGATTTTGGTCGAGAATAAGGACTCGTACATGCTGCTGGAATGCCGCGCCAAAAACAAGTTTGTCATTGTCGAGCTGAGCGACGACATTCTCGTCGACACCGTCGTCCTGGCCAATTTCGAGTTCTTCTCCAGCATGATCCGCAAGTTCAGGGTCAGCGTGAGCGATCGTTATCCGGTGAAGTTGGACAAGTGGGTCGAACTGGGCACTTTCGAGGCTCGGAACTCGCGAGACATCCAGGCGTTCTTGATTGAGCATCCCCAAATCTACACCAAGTATGTTCGAATTGAATTCTTGAGCCATTGGGGCAACGAGTTCTACTGCCCAGTATCGTTGCTTCGTGTCCATGGCACCCGCATGCTGGACACATGGAAGGAGCCAAGCCACGACGAAGAACCGGAGCAGATCCAGGCCTCAGCTCAGGAGCCAGTAGGGGAAACTCAGCAGGTGCAAGATTCGGCGGCCGATGACAACTCATCGGTTGTTGAAAAGCGGGAGAACAGCACCGAGACCGTGACAGAGATGGGCCTCACCCCTTGGCACCCCATCTTCCATAGTAATTTCTCACTCAATATGTGCGAATTGCGCTTTCCCACGACGGCTGATCCTACCCCTGTTGATTCCGGCTCAAGTAAACCACCGAACAAGCCTGCTGGGGCGCCCGATACGGTGACTCCGCGACCGTCCGCCGTTCCAGGCGCTGATGAAGGGTCCCAACCCAGCAATTCCTCGTCTTCCCAGCCTGCGTCTCCCGAGGCTACCGTCTCTCAGGGCCAGTCAACGAGTCTGGCCCCTTCTACTTCCCCTTCGACATCTCCGCAGGCGGGCAGCAATGGCACAGCAAGTCACCAAAACCAAAGACAGTCGGAAGCGCGAACGGACCCCGCAGATTCCTCGTCGTCCGCGACCACGACCACCTCTCGCAACAAGACCACCTCCGTCTCCGCTTCCCCCTCGGCCTCACCCACCGTCCAAGAGTCCTTCTTCAAAACCGTAACCAAGCGCCTCCAACTCCTCGAATCCAATACCTCACTCTCTCTACAGTACATCGAAGACCAGTCCCGCTTCCTCCAAGAAGTCCTCCTAAAGATGGAACGCAAGCAAATCACGCGCGTCGACGCCTTCCTCGACAACCTGAACAAGACGGTCCTGTCCGAACTGCGCAACGTGCGCACGCAGTACGAGCAGATCTGGCAGAGCACCGTGCTGGCACTCGAAACGCAGCGCGAGCAATCAGAACGCGAGATCGTCGCGCTCACGTCGCGCCTCAACATCCTAGCCGACGAGGTCGTCTTCCAGAAGCGCATGGCCATCCTGCAGAGCGTGCTTCTCCTCTCCTGCCTCGTGCTCGTCATCTTCAGCCGCGGCGGCGGTGGCGGCAGCGGTGCCATTCTGTCCGCCGCCATGTTGGACAGCTTCCCCACTTTCCCGCCGCAACAAACATCCACATCCCCCTATAACCGCCGCTACGGCTACACACCAATAAACAGACCCGATTCCCCCACCGACATATCATCCATGCCAGACTCACCCCCCGGGCCCGGTCCGGACGATCGGCTCGCTGCCTCCGCCCTCCCGCGACGTCTCTATTCTGCCTCCTTCAAGGACAAATCGCTGCCCCTGACCCCGCCATCAGAACACAGCCGGGACAGCACGCCCGCCACATCCCGCAGCGATCGCGACCGCGATCTCAATCCCAACCCCGAGACATCCTTCTACGGCCGCGAAGAAGAAGGGAAGGAGCGCAGAGAAGAAGAAGGAGGAGGAGAAGAGGGCACACCATCACCCCAGGATAGAAACCAGGCAGCAACGCCAGTGTCAAGACCAAGATCAGGCTCAGGTTCAGAGAGGAGCGGGGAGATGTCGTCCATCGAGGTAGTCGACCCCAGTCAGTCAGCAGATATCAACTCCCATTCGCGGGCAATAGGAGGGGGAGAAAATGGGGAAAGGGAAGGGGAAAGACGAGAGAACCCGACGTCATCTTTGAGGGCTCGATCAACAATGTCGCACTTGGGCGGCGTTAGGAAACCGCTGCCAGCGCTGCCTGAAGATCCGAGTTGACGACGATGACGGTATCATTGATGATAATGATGAGCTCCCGGATCTAAACTCAGCGTATACCATAGTGAATTCCAGTCCATACTTCGTTTGGTCAACCTGATTCATGTGTGTCAAGTCACGGGCAAAGGCAGCCATACATTGAGAGAAGAGCAACGTGGGATTAGACGCTAAATCAGCGGGCCAAAGCTATCCCCGGACTCCCCAGCTAATATAACCGTCCGGTGCATGCGAAGTCTCCGTCTGGACTGCTCAAAACAGGCTCAGCGGTATGGGCCGACTTTCCTAGACCACCAAGGCTTCAGAAACCCCTTTGGCATAGTCCAATCTCCTCCCGTCGGTCTCGTCCCTTCACTTCTCAATTTTGCATTTCCCTTTTCTCCCCTTTTCTTTCTCCGTTTCCCTTCGCGCCAACGCAAGCTAAGTAACTCTGGCATAAGCTGTGCCCTTCCGCCGCCTCCCAAAATGAGAACATTTGTCAACGAAGTAGTGAATCTTGGGTACCAGCAAGGGAATTTCAAAGCAAAAGTGGGCATGGTCAAGCAAGCCAGCCCTAGTCAATACCGTGGTATTAGTGGTAGTGGTGTCCGTGATCTTCACTGGGGAACGAAAAAGCCGTGCTGCTGGATGTGAGCAGCGTAATCGTACTCCTCGAGGGCGGCGAGTCTGGTTCCACGGTCGTACTGGGAACGGCGACGGCGCTGCTCGTCACGGAAATGTTGGCCGGCATTCGGCGTGAAAAGTCCTGAACCGAAGACACCTTAGCGACATCATTCGAGTCCGGCCAAGTGTGCTTGCGACTCACCGACATGCTCAGCATTCTCGCAGCTGCGCTTCATCTTGGACTGATTGTCGGGCTCGGGGAACGGCTCCTCCTGGCCGGCCAGCTCAGGCCTAGGTCCGTTGGTGGTGTAGTAAAGCTACGGTTGTCAGCTGGAGTAGAATAATTGACTACGGCCAACTCACCTTGGGGCGGTAGTGAGGAGCCTCCAGCATGACGGAGCTGTTACGGAACTTCTGGACCAGGCAGTCTTTGCCTTGGATCGCTTGAACAGGTTAGCATATGATTCTGATTCCCGGGAGCATTGCGACGACTCACTGGCATAGGATATCTCCGCCACCTTGTCGCTCTTAAAGCAGTTCCAACGCTGGTTGCCGCGCGCATTGACGAACTGACTCGTAATTAGTTTCCGCGAGCTTTGGCGTAAGGGTAGCGAAGAAGGGGGTAGAGGGATGGGTAGCAGCATACATCGATGATATCCAACGGCTAGTCAACAGTTAGCGATGACAGCTCTTCAAGACTGGCGTGCGAAGACCACTTACATCCACAAAGTTGATGAACGCATAGCCAACGCTAGAAGTAGTATGTCAGTAAACGAAACGAGAGTGGAACGCGCCCCTGATAGTGGTACTCACTTGCAATCATTGGCGAAATCAATGCGCAGATACATGAAATCGTACTTTCCCCAGCTCGATTCATCAATGATTCGCTTGAGCATAGCTTGATCAACCTTATTGGGGATATTTCGCAACATGATCTGCGTGGGTGAGCGACTGTACCGTATGGGGTCCAGGAGAGATTACATACTGTGGTTCGGACATCAATACCGTCCCGGATACGATTAACGTCGACATGATTGTGGTGACCGGCATTGCCGTAGGGTGACCTGTTGACTCTCATGGCATTCTGGCGGCGGTTCTCTAGACGTCCGTAAGGCTGAATGCTCCGTGGACTGCTGAAATCGCCGGTCATGGCCATCGGAGTCCCCGGGGGCGTGGTATACAACGGGCTCATGATTGGCAAATCACCAGACAAGGGTGAGATTGGCCCCATCTGAGAAACGTTCGGAACTCGTGTCGGGGTCTGACTGACCATGAGCCGACTCGGTGTCGAAGTCGTGATGCCTTGGTAGACAACCGGATACATGGCGAACTGCTGCGGGGCGTGGAAGCCGGCAGGTGATTGAACGACGCGTCCAGCGGCGACGATTGCATTGGCTGCGTGAGGGCCTTCCCAGACATCCCTTCCCTGGAAGACATTGACGTTTGCTACATTGTGAACGGGGGTTCTAGGAGGGTTGTTCACGAGAAGGTTGAGGTCGACCGTCTGAAGCGTTGCAGACTCTATGTCCAGCTGGCACGGTGTCAAGATGAGGTTGACTCCCTGCGAACGTTAAGGTTAGAGACGATCCGAAGGAAAGAGAGATTCGGAAGCTTACGCCCACAGTGGCTCCGTTGAATCTATGAGCAACCGAAATGGCAAGCTCGGCGTCAGAGAATTCAACCACGGCGCGGAACGCATAGTCATTCGGCTCGCTCTGGCGCAGAAGCGCGAAGACCTCGCCTTGAGTTTCGAGCAAGGTCTGAACTACCGTCTCAACATGGGCAGTGCCAGCGTTGACACCTTGACCAAAAGCGGTAACCTGTAGCAGGCAGTCGAAGACTGGCTCAGCATGGCCAATCTGACCGCACACCTGACGCTCATGAGCAAGGAGATCGAGGGTCAAGAAGAAAGGAAGTACGTACCTCGTTGTACTCACTCGGGACAACGTAATCAGCGCACCACTCAGAAGAACCAAGCTCAGCGTTATCATGGGCATTGCGAGCGTCTCGGACATTGGCGAGCCGAAGGTAAACTTTGCCATGGGCTGAGACCGCATAGCTCTTGCCCTGGCACGGTGATCCAAGTCGCTCCAACTTCTGTGTAGATTTGTTAGCGGCACGTTGATACGTGAGCAGGGAAAGTGAGTGGTAGCCGTACCGCAAGATAGCCCTCAATATCTGCGACAGTAAGCTGGCCAGAACGAGAATAAATGACGAGGCAACGAGAAATCCCCAACTGGTGACTGAATTTGGCAGTGGACTGAGGCGCGAAAAGCTGGCGGTTTGCATTCAGACCAACATTCGGTCCAGGCGGCCCGGACAGAGAGCCACGGGCGACAATCGGAACAGAGACAGGTCGAAATGCCGAGGCGGTAGGCGACAGTTTCTGTTCTCCCTTAAGGGCGGTAGTGCTGGAGATGAAGGGATCTTTCTCAGAAGTCACACCAGCATCACCGAAGGCCTCAGGCTTGACATTAAAGCGGACGGCGTGATCAGAGTGAGCGCTCAGGCTGAGGGTGTTCAGCAGCTTGTTGGATCTGGCCGAGTTATCATCGGGAGAGAAGACAGTGAGTCTGGTCTCCGGTGTTCCTTCATGCTTATACGAATCGCCACCAGCACTCGATGAATGAGGGGAGGACGGATTGAAGGCAGGATCCCGCACCTGCGCCATGGTGAAGATCGCGCTGACAGGTTCGTCTCGCTGAGTGCCTTCTTGATGACGCTTGTGGTAGCACGAGGAAGTCGACTCAGGCATGTAGCGGGATAGGACCTGACGAGAGAACAGGGGATCGAAGGGTATTTTTGCAGTCGGACCCCGAAGAGAGGAAGGAACTGAAAGAGACGTGAGCGATCCAAAGAGGCTCGGTAAGAGAACTGATGAGCGGCGCCGAGCTCTCCAATTCCACGCGAGGGGAGACCCCAGGTTTGGAAGGCGCGTAGGATGAAACGGATGATAGAGGGATGCAAGTTCCTGAGGCAGGAGCTTGAAGAATTTGAAGTGAAATAAGGAAGGAAGGAGGACCTTGCCGACTGAGCAGTTGCGACCTTGGTGATCGGTCGCCTCGAGCTTGAAGCCAAAGAAGAGATATGGCCCGAGTCCTCCTGGGAGTTGTTGTCGGTGGAAATCAGCTGATCCGTGAAGAGAATGGGAAAAGGTTGTCAAGGAAGAATTCGTGGGAACGGTTCTTCTCGCACCACCTTGGGACTTAACGACGATGCGGGTGCGCCTGATTTGGTGTAGTAGGAGGCGCCCAAACCCTTCTCGATTTGGAGCGGGCTTCCCCTTGATGGGAGACATAACGGGGGTGGAGCACAGACCGGGACCGAGACTCACTTACACGCACCTCTTCGGGAAGTCACAACTTACAGGGCCCCACAGGTACGGTTCCGGGAGGTGAGCGGCAGGCGCGACTGGTCGAGGACCTTGATGCTCTTCGGTGGTCCGATCTAAAGCCGTGACTACAAGATAGTGCATTATCTGATGCCAGGACGGTCGACGGAATGTCTGTCATGGCGGGGTTTCTTGAGGGCAGAGAGAAGCCATCGAAGCACCTCATGTTCGTCCCATGTCTTAAGGAGTGGGAGCGTGAGAGACTCCTTTTCAGGGGAAGCTTGAGTTCTGCCAGATGAATTCAGGGGTTGAAAGGGGTCCGAGCTTCTTCCAGCTCTTTGACGTTCACAGTGATTTACAAACACCAATGGCAGCACGGTGACGTTACCAAGTCATTCGCTGGCGTTGACCTTTCAGCTTGACAACATTCCACTCTGTATGTATACTGTGACTTGAGGAATCAATGGTGGCGGATTGAAGGCGGCATCAGCAACTCAAGTTCTGTATTTGCGACCTAGGTTAGGAGGTACAGCACCAAGCTCAGCACGTTCAAACCCTCCAACAACAAGGCAGCACCAGGTACTTGGCCTTTCTCTACACGGGTTCAATTCAATAACAGCTCGGATGTTGAAGAAGTTAAGACTAGGAAGATTCCAGTCTGGCCTGGACGATGGATTGCGTGGCTCCGTATGACATGGTATGATGTTATAGACTCGGATGTTTTGAGTTAAAAATCAAACGCCAGAACGAGAAAATAGACCTATCATCACTTCAACCATCATGGCAACGCCTGCCTATTTGCCCGCAGGGCGCCAACACCCTTTTTCGACTTGCCGAGGGTTGGCGGGTAGAGACCTCGAAAATGCTACAAGAACGTATACGAGAGCTCTCAGGATCTATTACAATATTCGGGAGACTCTTACGACTACCTAATGTAAGATAGCTGGCCTAGTAACTCGGCGCAGGTCTTCTTGCCTTACCGTGTCTTGATACTCAGTAGCTAGTACCTACCGCCTCCAACGACAACCTATTCTCGCCTCAAACGGCAATGGGACCACAAGAACCAAACTGTGATGCTCACGAGTGTCATAGCGCCATCGAAACTGTTCATCAGATCTCTTCTCTCTTGCCGCTGGCTTTGATTTGCCGCCGCCCTTATATTTCATTTGTACGGCAAGGTCAGTCGAGGTCAGTTGAAGTTCCACGTACCGCTACATCCAATGATGTGCCTCGTAGGGTCCCGTACGATGAGTATGGAGATGGACTGTACAAGCTGGTAATCACCCGGTGGCTACAATTGGACTGGCGAGACGCTGCAATGGGGATATATGGTGTCTCGCGCGAGCGGCCGTCTAGTGTATCACCATTGCAACTCGTCTTAGTTGGAGAAGCCGCCTTGTGAGGGCAATACTGCAATACTGGCAAGAGTATCGTGGTCTCAGTCAGGAAAGGGGTGCTGCACGGGCAATGCAGCGCTCTGCGTCGTGCTGCGCGAAAGAAGATAGCTGTAGCTTACAGGACTCAGGTAAGTAAGAGACACTCCCAGACTTGCAGCCAACCTTAAGCGCCCTCAAAAACCCGTCTTTTTCTAATTGAGTTATTTTCAGCCTTAATAATAAGCTTCGACATATGCACTGTTTCATAGTGGGCAGAAGGGACGGGAGGGTTGAGGTCTAGAAACACGGCAGGTGGCAGCAGCTGTCAATCCGTACGTCTACGTTGCTCCTGCAACCACCTCCTTTCCGAGGAGAGCGACAACCTAAAGTACTTCCGTACATGGAACAATCTGGGTCCCGTATTCAGAACTCACGATACCCGGCAGACCTGATTTGAACACGGAGCTTGACCGTTCTCAACATCTTGCTTGTATGCACCCGCCATTGGACCAGAGAAGTGATTGACACACAAACCAGTTTCTGGGACGCTGCAAATGTCCGTCCGTTGAACAGCGCGCCGACAGCACGACAGACGAGTTCACACTTCCTGGGACGGGTGCCCGTCTACTCCGTTTGAGCCGAAGCTCCTAGGAGCGTCTCTCAACATCGACCGGCGAACTTGATGTTTGCGACTCAAAATGCCGAGGAAAGCCCAAACGTGGGACGACTATGACTCGGCTGTCACCCAGGTTCGTTGATCGCATGCGATTCCTCTCGCTCTCTTGCCGCTGACAGTTCATGAATACTCAACTTTGGACTGTGCAGATTATTCTCGCACCATCTGACTCCGAGTTCCTCGACCAATTGATCCCTGTGCTGAAAGATGCCTCAACAAGCGGGCGGATCGGATCGCTCGTGCAGAGCCTCTCCCAGTATGCTGAGGACCGTGAAGGTGACATCGAGCGCATCGGCCTTACCAAGCATGAGGAATTTCTGAGCTCCGTAAACCAGCTGCAGAAAGTTCGCGAGGGGACCGTGGCCCTGACATCCGAGATCCTGGACCTCAATCAGTCGATCCAGGCGAGCACGGAGAAGCTCGCGGCACAGAAGCAGGCACTGGTGAATACGCGTGGGGTCCGCCAGAACATCACTGAGGTGTCGAACGCTCTCGAGGAGTCGCTCAAGATCTTGCACGCCGTCAACAATGCGCACGATCTCATTAGGAGGAAGAAGTACTACGCCGCCCTCAAATCCTTGGAGGACCTTCAAAACGAATATCTGGTGCCAATCATACAGAACAAGTACGCCACACAGTACAAGCTTGCCGATATGATTCAGAAGTCCATTCCAGCCTCCCAGAAGGCCATATCTGAGGCAGTCATGTCGGATCTGAACACCTGGCTGTTTCGCATTCGGGAGACTTCACAGTTCCTCGGCGAAGTCGCTTTCTTCCACACGCAGGAACGGAGGGATCGGCAAAAGGAGAGGGTCGAGGCCAATGAATTCCTCAAACGCTTCAAATTGAATTCCGCGATTGAGCTGGTCTTCGACGAAAGCAATGACTTTGATGTTCTCGACAATGATGTGGTACAGGTTGACTTCACGCCTTTGTACGAAGCGTTGCATATCCACGACGCTCTTGGAAAGATCGACAGATTTCGTGCTGAGTATGCAGCGACCAGACGGCAGCAGAAAGACTTGATGATACCCAGCAACGAAAACATCTTTGCCAATGATGACGACGACGCCCTGAAGGAACTCCTGGAGTGCGTTGCCGGATTTGCTATTGTCGAGAAGGCCACTATGCAGCGTGCGCCGCTGGTCCGCTCGACTCTTGATGTAAGCGGCTGTCGTCGACATGTGCGGGAAAGTGGCTCCTGACGTTAGCAACAGGTCGACGAGCTCTGGGATTCAATGTGCCAAGCCGCCATCCGGATCATTTCCAGATCTCTAGATGGCGTAAATAACGCAGACCTGCTGCTGAAAATCAAGGAGGACATTGCCTTGTTTATCCAGACAATGGAGGTGAGTTCTTCCTCTTTGCAGCGCTTGGAGCTGCTCCTGACAGTGCGTTCAGGGATGGGGCTACTCCGCCTCCTTGGTGAACAACTTCCAGCTTGTGCTGTTCCACAAGCATGCCGAGTTGCTGCAGCGTCGCTTTGGTGAAGACTTTCAAGAAGTAAGTCAGCGGCTTTGGAGGCTTCGGCTGCGACTGACCGCTGTGGAAGATTGTATCGACAGACGATTATATGCCGATGGCCGTCAGGACGCGCGAAGAGTACGATAACGTACTCACTGCGACCTGGTTCGTCGACGAAAGGGCTCCAGAGGAGATCACGTATGTATTCGGGTTCAGCTTCCGGGAATGCTCTCCTCTGTTCCAGGCCTCTAACGCAGCACAGGTTTCCTATCGTGTTCCCGTTTTCCCAAATGTATTATCTCTGTTGCATAAACATCAGAAAATTCGCGGACAAATTCCTTGTCTTCACCCAGGAGAACTTCGATCACCCCAACGTCGTTGATGAGACACTCAGAAGGGTATGTAGACCCGCTTCCACGTCTTGATGCTTACCTCCCGTCTAACTTCTGTACCCAGACCGTGGACGAACTCCTGACCGATATCGTCTGTCAGTTGCTCGTTGAGCGGCTGAATTCCCAGTATCTTGGTCAGATCGTGCAGATCTTGACGAACCTAGAGCATTTCGAGGTTGCCTGCCAGGAACTAGAGAAACTGTTGATCCAAGTTCGATCATCTACGTCGGCAGGCGGACCGGTGACTCTGAGAGCAACAGAGCAGTTCAAGAGCCACAAGAAGACGGCCGAGAAACGGATCTTTGAGCTCGTCAATTCCAAGATCGACGACCTCGTGGACACATCCGACTATGACTGGTATGTCATGCAGGCTCCGGGACTCTCGGTTCGGCATACACTGACAACCGCATAGGACTGCAACATCAAAACCCACACAGCCCAGCAGTTACATGGTTACACTGACCCGCTTCCTTGAGAATATCATGGTCTCTACCCTGCTAGGTCTCCCTAGAGAGATTAAAGAGCTCATCTACTTTGACGCTCTCAGTCACGCGGCCAACAAAATTCTGGTGAGCCATTCGGCTCCTCCCTACTGTATGCCTCTGACCAACCATCCTGTGCGTAGGCCCTTCCGCTATCCCCGGAAGTCAAAAAGATCAATCCCAACGGCGTGGCCGCCATGGCGCTGGACGTAGAGCACCTAACAAGCTTCGTCAGCAAGCTGGAAAACGCCTTCATGCTCGAGCAGAACCTGGACGAGCTCCAGCAAACAGTGGCTTTGATGCAGTCCGAGAATCATGAGGAGTTCTACGACATTTCGATCCGCAACAAGAAGTACGGCCGCGTGGATGCCATGAACGGGCCGATCTTGCTAGAGAAGTGCGTTATTTCCAACAAAAACCAAAGGGGAAAAACATCGATGGGGCGTTCCGTATGCTAATGGTTCCTATCAGGCTCACGCAAACGGTCGAAAGCACAAGCCGGACGGCGCCGCTCGCTAACTTCGGATCGCGCTTCGGCTTGAGGTGATGTCCCCATCCCCATCTTTTCCATTGCCTCCGGACACGACGTTACGATAATGATGTCGCCTTGGCCATCATGATTATGGGATGATATGATCAAATGAGGAAGTCATGATCTGGTCGTGAAAAGCCTAAGCCAACGGGACCGCCTATCTGCTGATCGCGAATCCCGGCAGGGGAACGAGATTGCTAAGCACACACTGCTCTTTCCTCGTGAGAGCGGGAAACAACATCCCCCCAAAAATACCCAACCTTTACTGCGCCAGCCCCGGATTTCGCGACCTTATTCAGCAATATCCCCTCTGCGCCGTTCGCTGCAGCAGCTGCTCGCCATCACTCAAACTGTTGGTTGGGTTTCCCGGTGTCAATAATTTACTCCAACGCTCCACATCTTTCTCAAATGGAAGGCCCCGACCTGGATACCTTAGATCCGCCAACACTCCGACTGTGCCCCGTCATTTGTTTTCCCAAGACATCATACTCGATCCAGCAATCCTCCTAAGCCGTTTCATGATTCACTTCGAGTCTCAAGCCAGGAACCGCCGGCGCTTGGGTATTCGTGACCTGTTTAGGGTCGACTATGTTCTGATGCTCGGCGGGCGGCACCTAGGCGCTCTACTGGTCAAGTTAATTTTGGCATGTCAGGATCTGGAATGGAGCGAGGGCAACGATTCGGGGCACAGGGGATTCGACGAGAAGGGTGCAGAAGAACATACCTGCTGGGGAGGCATTGTCCCATAGTACATGTCATCGACGTTGTACATCTGGGCCTGGGGTTGGCCGTACGCGGGAGCTCCCGGCTGTACTTGACCCGGGTACATGGTTTGGGGCTGGCGGTAATCCGCTTCGGGGCCCATGTTGTGACCTCCGATGGTATAATCGGGCGCAGCCATCTGGTGTTGGCCGTGATTGGGGGCGCCGACGCCGGGAATTTGGGGCTGAGGTGCTGCGGGTTGGGCTGCGGCTTGGTTGCTCGTCCGCTTGGCGTGGGAGGAGGCTTCCTCGCGAGGGACGATGTCGATTAGGAAATCGAACATATCCGACTTGGCCAGCGCCGAGGCAATGTCCGACCGCTGGAGGGTGCGGCGTTTGTTCTCTTCCGCATGTATCCAGGCCCGCATGGTCAGCTCGGTGATGAAGATGTCGCAGCCCTTCGCGAACAGGATCGGCGCTTCGGCCGAAATCATCTTGACCTCTGGGTCAGCCTTCATAACCTTCTTTATCCGCGCCAGTGGTAATTGGTGCATCTTGTAGTCGTGGGTATCGCTTTCAAGGTGTTGGATAGTGTGTTGCCAGTACGCAGTGAGGACATCCTTGTAATGGCCTGTCAGGCCCTGATGCACGTTCGCCCATGTTCCCGTGTACAATTCGGAGGGCGCAAAGCCTTGTTGAGATATCTAGAGGATGGCATTAACGTCTATGTTGGCCGTGAGGAACTAGTGTTTGAACATACCGCTGAGCTCGCCCCATAGTGACCACCATGGCTGAGGTCATAAACGGGCATCTGCCGGGGCTGCTGGCCATGCTGGCCATGCTGCGCTGAGGACGGATTCTGCGGGTCCATGATAAGTCGCGTCCCGTCGAGTCGGGATATTTAATGCTTGCAAGGCCTTTCCGGGACCGCTTCGTCAATTGCTACACCAAGGAATCCCAAGCAAAACGGCAGACTGTTTCTCCGATTGCTCCGATGTCGCCCCGATTGTCTCGGTACTTATTGTTTCTCTTCGGCTACTGATTCACTCCATGCTACGTTAGCCCGCGCCTTTGTTTACTTTGTTCAACTCGGCGCCAGTCTCCGGTCGCAACCGGCCTCCCCTGGATGACCCGTTGATTGGGCGGATTGATTGGGTGGGCGCGTCTGGGAAGGAAAGCGAATGGGTGGAGTTCAAAAAACGTTGTTTGAACGACTCCCCTACCGCGACTGCGAGCCACTCAGCTCTCGGTGCGAGTGGTATGAGATGATTGGTGAGATCTGAACGGGCGGATTGGTCGAAGCTCGAGCAGTAGGAGATTGGAGATTGGCGCAGTAACTGCCGGGGTAGATGTGGAAAGTGAGATCTGTAGAACGTACCTTGAATGAAGCCCTTACAACGCGGGAATTTGACGGAAAACCTCCAGATCTTGAAGTTCGGGAAAGTGGTGATTTGTTCAAGCGGTCAGTCAGCTTCGGAAAGGTTGGGCATCAGCGGGCGGACAGCAGGGTGTGGCGCAGGTCCGGCTTCCCCAGGCAAAAATGCACGCGGGGGATTGGCTGTCTTTTTGTATCAGAAGCTGCCCAACCGGCGACAGCTGACTTGTCACCAGCCTCACTTATTGCCCTATGACGGCATACGTTAGCCAGCCAACCTCGGACACGTGCCGGGCGTGGGGAGATCCAGAGCATCATTGTTCCTCCTTTGCCGGAACGCACGGACCCTTACGCTGCGGACCCGCTCCAGCATCTGAGAGTCCCACCTCAAATTTCTGATTTCTATGGGAAATTCTCCGACAGCTCTGCTCTTGATTCCGCTGAAGCCTTCCAACGGAAACTGCCCCGATCCTCACCCAGGACTGTCGCCTTTATCTCAGGCACTATGGTCGCCAAACTTGGGTTGCCCGACGACGAGATCGATCGGCTTCTCTCGGAGGCTGAGGCTCGGCTTTCTGCTAATGGCAGCTCAGATGCCGCCGTGACTGCTGTGAAGGCTCCGGCACCTGTTGCCGCGCCTGTTACGGCACCTGTGGCGGCAACTGCTGGGGAACAGACAGCCCTTGCGGGCAAGAAGTCCGAAAAGCTGTCACTTCGGGTTCCCCAGCTTGCCCAAACGAAGAAGGTATGCTCATGGTTCATTCCACCCTCCTCTCTCCACGTGTTCTATGATGATAGCAAATCCCAACCTTAATGACGCTGGCAACATCCCGTTATGGGGCCTGGGCTGGCACCAAAATGATTACCTTCATATCATAGTTACTCTGATTGAACACGTCTTAGCCCATTCTCTGTGATTGTTTGGTCCGTTCAGTTTACTGACCAGACACAGGGACCCCCGGATACGCTCTCGGATTGGTACAACCTGCCTCGCACAAACTTAACGCCCGAGTTAAAGCGCGACCTGCAAGTTCTGCGAATGCGTGACGTGGTTGCCATGGGCAAGCAATTTTTCAAGCGAGATACCCGTAAAGATTTCGTCCCCGAGTACAGTCAGGTGGGCACCATCATTGCTGGGGCCACTGATGGTATTAACGGGTGCCTGACGCGCAAGGAGAGGAAGCGGACGATCGTTGAAGAAGTCTTGTCGAGCGAGAACCTCAACAAGTTCAAGAGCAAGTACCAGGACATCCAGGTGCAGAAGAAGAGCGGGAGGAAGGGGTATTACAAGAAGCTGGTGGCTGGGCGGAGGAAGCGGAACGGATGAGCGATATTGGGGTACACTTACAACAGTATCCTGCGATGAGCCATATATCGGGTCTAACCAGCACCACTACCCTGCACCATACGGCGTTCGCACGAGCAGCGCAGTTCAGGTGGCAAAGGCGCCGCTACAGCCAGAGCAACTCAGTGCAGACCCAATCCGCCGCAGCACTTGAGATCGCCCAGACGTTCTGGAGCGTTTCGGGTACCAGCCAGATGAGGTTCTGTTCCCGACCAGCTTCAAAACGGCCAAAATGAGCCATTGGCTTCGGGGCAGATGATCCATCTAGATAGTCAGATCAGACTAGGTTTTGCTACGGCAAGCCCAATACAAACAAAACGTCAAGCCGAATTGGAATCGCGCCTTGTGTTCCGCTGCTGAGGTGCAAGTTGTCGGCGTGGTGCTCTCTTGGCGACCCTAAGTTCTTATGATGTGGTGATATCGATAAGAACCCTGACTATTCGCGCGCCAAAAATTGGGTGCCGCGCCAGAGCCAATCCATCCGACATCCAGTACGGTTAAGGGTCACGCAGACATGAATTCACCGCGGCTAATAAGGCCATTACGGCCTCTGGTCCAAGGCCAACACGTAAGATTGGAATTGTACTATCTAAGCTTGGAGGCTTCCTCTAACCTTGAAAATGACAGGTCCTCACAGCACCTCGATCGGCCGTAGTCGGCGTCCCGCGAGCCTCAACACAGCCTCGCACCTTTGCTTCGGTGTGAGTAGCAACGTCATCTCGACAATGCCCTCGCCTACTGACAGATGACCGGTAGAGCCGATGAACCCACTCCCGCGAAGTCGAGGTCAGTTAGCCCAGCGCGAAGCCCATCCGACGACCACCCGCCTCCGTCCACCGAGACTCCCCGGCAGCCAGACCACAAGGAAGGGAACTAACATCGCAGCAGCGCCCAACCAACCGCCGCGACGACCACCGAATCCAATGGGACGCGCGTCTCCCGCATGCCCCGCGCCCTGGAGGCGCTCTACCTGAAGCCGCTCCGGCGGCAGGCCGAGTACGGCGTGCCGTCGTGCGACCTGCAGCTGCGCTCCTACTCGGTGCGCAACCTCGAGTTCTTCTGCGACTTTGCGCTGCGCGCGGCCTACTACCTGAACCTGCCCGCGTACGGGCCCGTGCCGCTGCCGCGCCTGGTCGAGCGCTGGACAGTGCCCAAGTCGACCTTCATCTTCAAGAAGAGCCAGGAGAACTTTGAGCGCATCACGCTGCGGCGGCTGATACAGATCCGGGACGGCCATCCGGAGACGGTGAACCTGTGGCTGGCGTTCCTGCAGAAGCATGCTTACTACGGGATTGGTATGAAGGCGAATATCTGGGAGTTTAGCAAGCTGGGTATGTGTTGTTGCTCGTGGTATGTCCCAGTGTACCCTGGCTAATGTGAACCGTGGAACAGGCGTTGGGAAGGAGATGGACAAGAACATCCAGGAGACGGAGAAGCTGCTGGAGGACAAGTGGGAGCATCTGGGCTACATGGAGAGACGACCCGAGCACAGGCCCAAGGGCAAGGAACCTGGAGAGCACCAGCCTCCGGCCGCAAAGCTTGCGGAGTACTTGGCTACGGAGAGGAGGAGGGTATTTGGTGGCCGGTAGGGGTAGTTGTGCGACTGTTTGCTGTATTTGTAGGAGAGCGGCATCTATGCAGACGTTGCATGGACTTGTATAGTACGAAGACCGCGATTTTGGCCATCGCTTGACGGCTCTGTAAGTCGAGACGTATAACAAAAATCAGTGTCCAATACGGTAGTCAGTTGTCAAGCACACTTGCTTCTATCAAGACCTTTAATAGACCGGTCTGGGTGTGTTCCGCCGGCCGCATGAGGGCACCTGAGGTGTTCTCCTTTTTATTTTCCGAGACCCACAATAACTTCTCACACACATCAAGTTGTCTCAACACGCCACCCAGCCGACAGAGATGAGTTGGGGGGGGCCGACTTACCGCCTGGCTAGCTCATACATGATTTGAACTGAGGCTACGGGATCGGCACATTTCGTCATATCGTCATCAATGCATCTCAGGTGTCGGGTGGCTCGCAATGCCTGGCAGCATCTTAGTCCGATGCGCGGCTCACACCCGCCAATACGAAGAGCAGCATCGACAACAACCGCCGCGACCGTGGCTGCAATAGTAACGAAACAGCGTCTGGCGCGACACTTCACCTCTGAGAGGATATCAGAAGACGCCTCACAAGCACCTCTTTTTTCTCCCCCAGGGACGGAAAACGGGCAAAATAGAGATGCAACGGCAGAAACGGCAGATGCATATGACGGGGATGGGATGATCATCTTCTCGGGCATCCAGCCGACAGGCGTGCCGCACCTTGGAAACTACCTCGGGGCCATGCGCGAGTGGAAGCGCCTGCAGGACACGGCGCAGCCTTCGACGAAGCTCTTCTTCTGCATCGTCGACCTGCACGCCATGACCGTTCCGCGGGCTAGAGAGGAGCTCTACGAGAATAGGATCCAGATGCTGGCCGCCTTGCTCGCCATGGGGCTCGATCCGAAGCGCTGCACCATTTTCTTCCAGTCGGCTGTATCGGGCCACGCGGAGCTGCAGTGGATTCTGAGCTGCACCGCGTCGACGGGCTACCTGTCGCGCATGACCCAGTGGAAGAGCAAGATGCAGCTTGGCGAGGACGCATCCCTCAACAGCGCAAAGGCGCGGAGACACCTCAAGCACGGCCTCTTCTCGTATCCCATCCTGCAGGCGGCCGACGTCCTCCTCTACCGCGCCACCCACGTCCCCGTGGGCGAGGACCAGCGCCAGCACCTGGAGTTCGCCCGAGAGTGCGTCACCAACTTCAACCACGCCTACCAGACGGACTGCCTCGTGTCCCCCATGACCCTGATCTCTCCCGCTAAGCGCGTCATGTCTCTCACGAACCCCTTGCAAAAGATGTCCAAATCCGACCCCTCGCCCAAGTCACGCATCCATATCTCCGACTCGCCCGAGACGATCAACGCACGGATCAAGGGGGCCCTGACGGACTCCGTGTCCGACACGGTCACGTACGACCGCGAGAAGCGGCCAGGCGTGGCCAACCTCATCGAGATTTTTGCCAGCTTCGACCCGCAGGGCCGCACGCCGGCCGAGCTGGGCGAGGAGATGCGCGGGGTCAGGATCGTCGAGCTGAAGGAGATGGTGGCCGATGTCATCTGCCACGAGCTGGCCCAGGTCCGGCAGGACTATCTGTTCTACACGTCTTCCGAGAAGAGGACGCGCCTCCACGACCTGGCGAACTACGGAAATAAGAGGGCGGCCGCCGCCGCCGCGGAGACGATGGCGCTGGTCAGGGAGGCCGTCGGCCTGAACCCGATATGAGCCAATCTATCGATGGATGAGCGGGCGATCAGTCGTGTAACATGTACAATAAATAGATCTGGAGCGTGTCAGCTTGTATAGTATAACGTAAACTGTGTTGGCATGATCTCGTCGGAGAGCATCCCGCTCCGCGGCGTGGCGGTTTGTCCATTAATGCCCAACTGGTACTGCCGTCTCCTTTGCCGTCTTCTGGGCATATCATACGGCAGCTTCCATGTCGTAAGACCACACATCATGCAAAGGTGACCCTTATCTCTTTAGTGAATCCATAATGTCTGACACTTATGAATCGTATACCTCACTACTGAGGATTGAATCATTGAAGAACTCAGCCATTTGCTCGGGCCGCAAGGTAGTCTTCACAAGATATCATTGCCGGTGCTGCAGCAATATACCATACAGAATCCCCATCCATATTCAGCATCGACGTCAACGATCGTCAGCTTCACCTTCACAACTACCCAACCCCAAACGGCAGAGAGTCAACCACACTGGGCGGCCATGGCCCATCCGGTGTCATTGCCTAGGTACCTTACACATACGCGTACGATCTGCTCCTCCTTGCTCTCCAACCGCAACCATTACGAAACCCAACTCAATTTCGCAAGCCCAATGGACCTTTTCCTCTCCCAGTTAACCCCCAAAGCACTCCAGCACTGTCTCAGCCTCTTCCAACCTCGAACGGGTCGCATCCCCGCTCCGTTAAGAGGCATACGAGAAGTTGGACCCGCGACATGCCATCCAGAACTCCCTAACCACCTGGTTCGTCGCGCGTGCTCCTCTCAACCTGTCGATTCGCGGTTAGCACAGTGGTCAGCAAAACGATCTGCCCTACTCTGTCTGGTCCATCCCATCCATCCATTCGTTTCGTTCCACACACGACATCAAATCACTGGTTTCACACAGGGGTGAGAAAGGAAGGGAAGGGCAGGGAAGGAAGGCAAGAAAAAGAAATAGAAACAGATGGGCACTGATTAGACGAAGAGGTGCAGAAAAGGTTTTGGAAGCAAGAAAACAAAACTAAACGGAAAAAAAAAATCATAACTCACCCAACAACCCTCCTCAAAAACATCTCCCTCTCCTCCCGGCCCACCCTCTCTGCCGCGCCCGCCCCAAACAGCGAGTCGTCCAGCAGCGCCTGCTGCAGCCAGCCCTGCGCCTCGACCTGCGTCGTGACCAGCTTCTTGAGCGGCTCGCTCAGCTTGTCGAGCTCGGAGCGGGCGGCGTGGCCGCTGATGTTGGACACCAGGGAGCGGGCGAGCAGCGGGCCCAGGTGGGACATTGCTGCGGACAGGGTCTGCTGGATATTATTTTCACTCGGGGAGGAGAGTGAACTGGGTTTGAGGGAGATGAAATTCGCCTGTTCCCCAACCCCAAGATACCAGTTAGTAAGGTATGTACCTAAGGGATAGGAGGGGGAAAAGAAGACTTACCCAGAACTCTGCTGCTGCGCCTTTGGGGAGGGGCTCTTTGCCGTCGAGGACTTTGAGGGAAAACAGGAAGAAGAATTCGACCAGTGAGTGGTGCGCAGGATGGAAGACGGCTTCGGGGTATTTGGACATGACCTTGTCGACGAAGGAGATGCCGTTGAGGGAAACTTCCGTGTCGGCTTCTGGCTCTGGAGTGGAAGTTAGAAGATGAATGATGATGGGGCAAAATAGACTATATACCTGGCAAAGCCTGGAGGATGGAAATCACCCAGGGCAGAAGCCGCGCCAGCTGTGCCGGCACGTAGACCTTTGGTCCGCGATAGAGGCTTCCGACGAACGAGCAGGCTGTGCTCAATAGAGTGCCAATCCGTGGCGTCTCAAACCGCTGCTGGACAAAGTAGTCCGTGACGACGTCCGGCGGGAACACGAACGGCCCCGGCTCTGTCTCGGAGAAACCGGCGCGGAAGATATTGCAGATAATTTCCACAGCCTCCCCGCTGGCGTTGAAGACCCGCTGAACTTCCACCAGAACCCGCATGATGTTCTCTTGCAGGCCGGCGAGTCTGCTATTTGCATGATGCGATTGTGGTTCGCTATCCAGGTCAATGGGATGTTCCTTCACATCCTGCATGCCCTTGGCCATACTGGCGAGACATCTCATGGATCTGAGGGCAATTTGCAGGGCGATCTCCTCAACAGGCGGCACAGACTGCGGATTCGGTGGATCGAGCCCTCTTAGGAAATCTGGATGTTGAAGGTTCAGGAGACTGGGGTTGGCCTTGAGCTGGACAGCGAGCTCAAAGTCATTCTTGAGGAAATTGTAGAGCTCTTCAAACATGCCCAGTCTCTGGTCTTCGTCTTTGATGGCTTGGATGATGGATGCGATGGAAAGTACGATCCTCTCCTCGGCCAACGAGTCGAGCACCTGGCTGCTGCGGATGCTCTGGTAATGCCTGATGAACGCGGCGGCCTCCCCGGTAAGGATCGAGCGACATGAGGAGCAAAGCGTAGAGATAGAGCGGGCTGACGGTCCTCCAAGAACAGAGTCGCCAACAGCAGCAAAGAGCAGGTTGAGTGCATTCGGCAGGAACTGAGAGTTGCGCTCAAAGTACTCACAATACCGCTCGATCAGGGCCAGCCCTGTCTGGCGGAGGCGCAGCGGGATCGGGCCATGGGCCTGGCCAAGAAGATCGAAGAAAGGAGAAGCGAAGACCTTGCTTAGCTCGTGGTCGTACTTGGCGTCATCCGAGATACAGTCGGAGAGAGCGCCGAGACAGAAGGCCGAGGCTTCGAGCTCAGGCCACGACTGCGCCGCAAGGGCCTGGAGGAAGAGACCGACAAAGAAAGAGACGAGGCTCAAGCCTTCGAGAGTGAAGACGGACTGGAGCATATCGGTGACGTCCTTTCTGGCATCGCCGAAGGCGACGCGCTCGGTCGAGTCCCATTCAGCGAAGGTCTCGGCCGGGGGCCACTGGATCTTCCGCCAGCAGTTCATCACCACAGCTTTGAGGTGCTGCTCGGCGTACGGTTTCCAGGTCTGGGCGGCCTCCTCGTCCGAGTATGTGGTATCAATCATGGTCTCGATGAAGGTGGACCAGAATTCGAGAGCAGGGACGAAGATAGTGTCCTCGCCGACAAGGTAGCCGTCGGCAGCGAGGAGCCCACTCAGACTCTCCAGGAACTGCTGCGAACGGCGGTCAGTGTTATGCATGAGATCTTGCACCTTGGCGTCTCCGTAGGCCAACATCAGCAGGCCGAACGCGATGCCGTCCTCGTGGTGGTTGCCGTGGAGCAAGCGCTGGTAATGTTCGGCAGCCCAGGGGCTTTCAAATAGCGAGGCGAGGGCATTGTAGTGCTCATCGGTGAAGAAAGCTGAATAGTTGGCCAGCACATCACTGAAGAGCTCGGCGGTAGCCTGGAAGAGGCTTTCATCGGCAAAGCAGTTGATGGCGGGGCTGACGAGCTGTCTCAGTTGGCCGACTAGCTCCGGATTGGGTGACGCTCGCTGCGCATACAGAATCCAGGCCTAGTCGCAGTCAGTTGTGCTTTCCCGGGAGCGTTGATTGCCTGCTTCATTCCATTCAGGGGCTTGAGCTCACCTGGAAACAACTGAGGGCTTCTCCCTGAGTCTTCAGCTCCGGGTTATCAGCCGGAGGTTCGAACCCGCGGGCAAGAAGACAGGCAGCGTCGGAGGCGTTTTTGACCAGGCGACCATGTACTTGGATGCTGGTGCAGTCAGCTTCGTACAGCTACACACCAAAAACGAACTTGTTATTATTACTCACAACTTGGGCGCCGTCATGTCCGTCTTGCCAACCTCCTCGACAAGCGTGGTAGCGAACCATATCGCCACGTTCAGCTTCCGGCGGTCCAGCTTGCCGACGAGGATATCGGTCTGGAGGGCATCATCCAAGCTTTCCACGGGAGCTCCCCTTCCGAGATCCAAGCAGTAGATGAAGTGGCGAATGCAGTTGGGCCACAGATGCGAGAAGTGCATAAAGTAGGTGACGAGCGCCGAGCACAGCTTCTTGGTCACGAAATTGGCTGCTCCATCGACAAGCGACTGGATGGTCCAGCCGATGATGCTCTCGAGGAGCCCCCTTGCATCGTCCTCACCCAAGCCGGCGCTGTCCCGGTTGAGCTTGATGATGAGAGTTAGGGCAGCATAGAACCTGATGTTGTCCTCGCGGTGGGCAATCAAGCTCTGGGCGAGCTGCCATCCTTCGGGAGACCGCTGCAGCCGATGCAGAACATCCTGGATCTTGGAGATGGTCTCGGGAGGGTTTGGCTGATAGAGCGCCCGGATTAACTGGCGAGTTCAGATCAGCTTCGATTCTCCAAAACTCCGATTGTGCCCCTGCCATGGTTAAGGTAAACTTACTGCTTCAACCTCGGCGAGGCTTGTCGGTAATGGCAGCTGTGCCATCGCACCGTCGGCCATCTGTTAGTTCTGGGTTTCTAACTCGACAAGGGACACCGGCCAAGAAAGAAAGCCCGACAACGGACCAGCTCTCCAAACAAGCAACGTCACTCAAAGCTACGGTTTGGATCTCATGGCACAAAGCGGGGTTTCTGAGCTTCGCGCGTGGGAATTTTGTGCTTGTGTTTTGGAGGTTCGTTCCTCGTAGGGCACTTTTCACTTGGCACTTTCTGTGTGTGAAAGACACTTGCCAGGTTGGGACTTCTTCTCGAAGCAACTTGAAGTTTGAATGGCCACGACCTAACCCCGGAGCTGCAGGCACCCAGCGGTTCCGATATGCTTCTACACAGTATCAGCAACTTCAACTGCTCACAGCCCCGGAACCGAGCAAGTTCCAGTGGAGCCTTCACTGAGTTCAGAACAGAGGATCACTAAGAATGTAACCCAGTGGATTCAGGTAGTGGCGCTGAGGGGCCTGGTCGCGTGTGCCATGCAGTTATCCGCAACCCTGCCGATCATCGCCCGCAGAAAGACTTATTCTGGTAGCTTCACGTCGCAACATGCACGTTGCACAACACTGGGCAGTTTTTTTTTTTTTTTTTTTTCTGCTGAAGATGGAAGAGGCTGGATCTGTGAGATGACAGGCAACCGCGGGGAGAAGGAGGAGCTGCGGAAGCTCCAGTACATGCCTCTCAAGCTACCCCGCTATGGAGCTAAGTAAACAGCGGGGAGGGACGAGTGGGGTTCCTACCTGCACTGTGACAGGCACCTCGACCTGTAACTTCGAATAAGACCCGTGGACACGCTACCTCTCTGCATTCCGCCTGCCTAACTCGAAATCTACGTCCTCCGCCTCGGCTCTCGCTCGGGCCTAACACGGTTAGGGCTAAATCTGCGATCGGGGACCCATGTGGCATATATGGGCGCGGCATAGCTCGAACTTGGCCTCCTCGTTGCTGCGGTCTCCCCCGGCCTCCCTGTCTCGATTCTGTCCGCCCGCTTCCGCCATCGCTTCTGTGTTCAGAGCCAAGAGAGGATTCCAGACCCAGATTGTTGGCTCGCCTTCAGTTGAGGAGATGGAGACTGTTGACACAACAGCCCGGCTGGCCGCTCTGCGGTCGCTGATGAAGGAGAAGGGCGTCGACATCTATGGTATTCTCTCCCGTCACGTCGAGTTTGGACTGTGCCGGTGACTGACGATGCGTCCCGCAGTGGTACCGTCCGAGGACAGCCATGCCTCCGAGTACATCGCAGCATGCGACGCCCGGCGGGCCTTCATCTCTGGCTTCACTGGGTCTGCGGGAACCGCAGTAGTCACACACGACAAGGCCGCCCTCGCCACCGACGGGCGCTACTTCAACCAGGCCAGCAAACAGTTGGATGGCAACTGGCATCTCCTGAAGACGGGCATGCAGGATGTCCCGACATGGCAGGAATGGACGGCCGAGGAGTCGGCGGGAGGCAAGACTGTGGGTGTCGATCCGACCCTGATCTCAAGCTCTGTCGCCGAGAAGCTGGACGAGAGCGTCAAGAAGAGCGGCGGCGCCGGTGTGAAGGCTGTCAGTGAGAACTTGGTAGATTTGGTTTGGGGAACCGACAGGCCTTCTCGCACCAATAACCCTATTGTGCTGCTACCGGAGAAGTATTCAGGGAAGGACACGGCAACAAAGCTCAGCGAGCTGCGGAAGGAGCTGGGAAAGAAGAAGACCGCTGGCTTTGTCTTGTCAATGCTCGATGAGATCGCGTGGCTCTTCAACCTCCGTGGCGGCGATATCAACTACAACCCGGTATTCTTCTCATACGCCATCGTGACGCAGGACTCCGCGACGCTGTATGTGGACGATTCCAAGCTGAACGATGAGTGCCGGAGATATCTGGATCAGAACAAGGTCTCGATCAAGCCTTACGATACCCTGTTTGCGGATGCGAAAGCCTTAGCCAGCGCGGCAAAGACTAATGGAGCTTCTCGGTCCCCCAAGAAGTATTTCATCTCCAACAAGGGATCTTGGGCGTTGAAACTCGCTCTCGGAGGGGACAAATTTGTCGATGAGGTCAGAAGCCCGGTTGGGGACGCCAAGGCTGTCAAGAACGACACAGAGTTAGAAGGCATGAGGCAATGCCACATCCGGGATGGCGCCGCTTTGATCAAGTACTTCGCCTGGCTGGAGGACCAGCTGGTTAACAAGAAGGCCGTCCTCGACGAGGTGGCCGCTGCTGACAAGCTGGAGGAGCTGCGCAAGGAGCAAAAGCACTTCGTCGGCCTTTCCTTCGACACCATTTCATCAACAGGGCCAAAGTGAGTATCCCGGTTGTGGAAAGATGAGACTTCCTGCCACTGACTCCCTGCAGTGCTGCCATTATCCACTACAAGCCGGAAAGGGGAGCATGCGCCGTCATCGACCCAAACGCCATCTATCTCTGCGATTCAGGGGGTCAATATCTGGACGGCACGACCGATGTCACCAGAACCCTGCACTTCGGGAGCCCCTCACCCCAGGAAAGGAAGGCCTACACGCTTGTGCTCAAGGGCAACATTGCGCTCGATACAGCAGTCTTCCCCAAGGGTACGACCGGCTTCGCCATCGACTGCTTAGCCCGGCAGTTCCTCTGGGTAAGCCACGTCTGATCGAGCAACACTCTCGTTTCTCCAGAAGTCGCGCTAACGCTCACTCCCAGAAAACGGGCCTCGACTACCGCCACGGCACAGGGCACGGCGTGGGCTCGTACCTCAACGTCCACGAAGGGCCGATCGGCATCGGCACCAGGAAGCAGTACGCCGACGTCGCCCTCGCAGCGGGCAACGTGCTGTCCATCGAGCCGGGCTTCTACGAGGACGGCGTGTACGGCATCCGCATCGAGAACCTGGCGCTCGTGCGCGAGGTCAAGACGGAGCACTCGTTCGGCGACAAGCCCTTCCTTGGGTTCGAGCACGTCACGATGGTGCCGTACTGCCGGAACCTCATCGACGAGACGCTGCTCACGAAGGAAGAGAAGGAGTGGCTGAACGAGAGCAACAGGCAGATCCGCAAGTGTATGGAGGGGTATTTTGCGGATGATGCGCTGACGAGGGCGTGGTTGGAGAGGGAGACGCAGCCGTTTTGATATCTATCTAGCGTCTCTACTGTCGAGTGAGTTGAGGAATATGATTGATTGTTCGGGGCTGCAAGCCGGCAGGAAGTTCTAGTGGTGCTTTTCGTCTATGGGGCATAAACGGCACTTTTCCTTGCCATAAAGGGGAAACCAAAGCCAGGAACCCCCTATTCTCCTGAGAAGGACATGAAAGCCGAGAGGGCAAAGGCCACGGCGAATGAGAGCTTGAACGCCATGTGCCGGTTCAGCGCTGCCAGGATTCGTGACGATTTGGCGCGGTCCTTGAGCCTGAGGTACGCGACTAGGTCTATCCCGTTGCGCGCGGCGACCTGGTAAGCGGGGAGGGAGTAGGATCGCTTGTGTCAGCAGAACGGCGGTGGTTGAAAAGGAGGGCTGTTTCATGCGAACGGCAAACAGATGGCGTAGTGTAAAGTGCATTGTTTCCACCGGGAAAGACGGGCCAGGGAGTATGGAATGAAATAAGTATGGTATGTGAGAGACGAAAACCGTAACATACCTGTATAACCACCATCCCTATGCCCGCTAGCAGGACAAGTGTCTTGGAAAAGACGCTGACCAGGAGCCCTGCGAAGAAACCTATGGGGGGTTGTCGTCCGTTAACTTAGTGGTCACATATCGGACATAAAACAAAACAAAGCATACCGGACAGGCTACCCCCAGACAGCTGCTTGATCGTCTCTGCGTCGAGCAGCTCTTTCCTCTTGGGGTCCTGGCTGCCGCTTGATCGCAGACGTGTTTGGGTTACCGGGACACTGTCGAATCGCATGGGCTGTTGACGGTGGACTGCCACCAAGCTGGTGGTGAGGCCGAGGCCGAGGCCGAGGGGGAGAGCGGCCCGTCGCAAGGCGGTGCGGGTTAGGGTCCGGCTGAGGGTGAAGGTGAAGGCTGGTGATGCCATTTCGTTGTCAATTGAGTGGGCTATGCGCTCGGGATGCCTCCTGGTTGTTTGTAAGTTGTTCAGAAGTGAATGCCTTTAGTATTCTTGTGTATTGACACGGAAACGGTTCATACATGTGTGGAGGGTGTAAGCGAGGATGGGCCGGTGGTGTCGGGACAGTAATTGCACAGTGTGACGTAATTGGCCGAGGATCACTTGACGACGCGACAGCCTCGCGTTCTCTGACGGCGTGTCTATTAAAATACCTAACTGGGCGGAAGCACAAGAAAAAAAGCGGATGTCGTCTGCAACGCCCTCTACGCATCTTTGTGCGTCGGGACTTAGATGTATGTATCTATTAGCCCATGAGAAAGATCATCGATCTGAGGGTACTATGTCCTCTTCCTCAGCCCGACCACCCGGGTAGCAAAAGCCCAAAGGAGAGGCTATGGCAATGCCAAAGATCAAGTAGCAACGTGATTGCATCTGGAATAGCTCATTAGACTGGCATCGGCCTCGCCCGCTTCCTTTTCCTATTTCCGGCAGCCAGTCCTGTTGTCTCGGACTCTCGCGGGGCAAGAGCTCGAGTTATGGCAGTCAATAATCTCTCGACAAGCCTAGTGTGATGAGAGCCGATGCGGCAGCAGCCAGAACGGTGGCCACAAAAAGGGTAGTGTATGTCGGGGTGTGCTCGGAATGGCCAGCGTCACCGAAGGAGGAAGGTGTGAGAATGGCATTTCTCGCGGCTTTTTGATGTGTCAGTCGCTCGCAGTTCAAGGCTCCAGAACAGAAAACGCTCACCTTTCAAGTCATGAACAACTTGTTTGCATTCCTCGTATTCTACACGCCAGCACTTCGTGATAAGGCTGCCAACAGTCCCCAGAGACTCAGTGTCAGGAAATTCCCCCTTGGAGTAGCGTGATAGAATCATCTTTTCAGACAGGCCAGCGTATGGCGGACTGTCAGTCATCAACTCATAGATGGTAGAACCGAGCGAGAATATATCAGCCTTGTGAGACAGCTTGGGCCCTGGATATTCGTAGTTCTCGTACGTGGCGATGAGAAGCGGAGAGCCATCAAACGAAGATCCGGCGAAATCCGCTAGCTTTGCATCGAGGCGCCAGTCGACTAGCACGTTGAAGCCCTGAACGTCTCCGTGGATAACACCACATTCATGGGTGAAATCAAGGGCTTCGGCAACCTCGACAGCACACCGCATCCTCGTCTTTTCATCGGCCGCATTTTCATCAAGGTAGGATCGAACGTTGCCGTGATGAACATGACCGAGGCGGATCCCATGTTCGGAAGCCCCGTGGTAGATCGGGATGGCCTTGTGGCCGCCCCGCTCGACGAAGCGCTCATAGATCCGCCGCTCGATGTTGATCTCTTCGGAGTGTTCCTCACCAGAAGGGATTTTGATGACCGTTAACGTGTCCTTGTCCAGGGGGATTATTCCGCTGTTGCCTGACCAACAATATCAGCCATTTCTTCCCTAATCGGGATGTCTCGGGAGCAGTTCGGGAGTAAAAGTGCTGTCTCAGGAGCACAATGACTCCCGAGACAGCCAGATAGGGTAATAAACAGCACGGATTTGACGTACCATCGCCGATGCAGTCTTTGAAGCCGAAGCCGGGAGGGAAATGTAGCTGATCTGGTTTGACATTTTGAAGGTCAACGTAGCCGAATGTCCTTTCTCGACTTGCGAAGAAGAGGCGTAACCTGCAATGGAAGCTCTGCACCGGGATTTAGAGGCGCAGTGTGTTGCAAGTCCAAGTGATGGCAAAGGGTTGCCGCCGTTGCAGAAGAACTGGGATTCTGAGCAGAGAGAAAAGAACCAAGCGATGGAGGAAGCCAGTTGCGCAACTCAAGATACTGGCAGCAACACGTTTCAAAATTGCATGCCTCTCCATTATTCCTGATAACCGAACTGGTGGTACTAGAATAGAAAGTGTGTCATATTACGATGGTTGAGATGAAAATCAAGGACCGGCAAGCTACTTCACCCCAGGGTTTCAATACAGAAACCCCTTTCTCTCTTACCTGAGGACCTGGAGAATAACGAGGAGACATGTCACGGTTGTGTGCCTGGAGGAACTCCAGGATACTTAGGCAGAAAAAACCATGGCCATACCAAAGCACGGACCACTTTTCGGACCAGACCCACAAAAAAAATTGCTGCGATTGCTGTTTCTGGAAAACCGGCCCAAGCCACAAGTGGCTGCACATCTGGAACCGGCACCAAGCCACAGAAGTGGCTGCATGCTGCTTCTGGAACCGGCCCAAGCCGCAAGTGGCTGCAGCACGCACGCACAAAAACCTACTGCAGGAGGCTGAGGTCTAAGTAATAAGGGAGACAGAAAAGTGTTGGGAGACCAGCAGCCACGATTCCACGTTTGTCACACAGATGAAGGCTTACGAAGGTTGGTTTAGGGGTGCTTCAGAGCACCAAGGAGTGATTGGTTGAAGGTGTTTTGATTCTCCCTCCTCTCCAGTTGCGGGGGGAAATCACGCTGATGATCCTGTGAAAGTAGCTCGTTGACCTCTTCCCGGTAACCCCTCACGTTGCCTGACGCTCACATCGGGCTGCCACGCATCCAACAGCAAGACACTGGCAGCTGAGCTTCCGAGTCTCCAGTACCACGACTTTCCAACAAAAAGTTGCAAGACAGAGCGAATTGTTGCCATCGCCATTGAATTGTTTCATGATCCCGTCTCGGAATTCTCAGAGTCGCACCAGAGCGACGCGTCCTCTTCGTCCGTGGCTTCAGTGGCCTGGGCAGATTCGGCCATGGCGTCCCATTCCCGAAACCACGGCTCGTTTCTGTGGTCCTGTTCGAACCGCCGTCTGG
>MU860091.1:0-93386 GCA_033296875.1 Achaetomium macrosporum
CGCGTAGAAAGTGGGTCACTCGGTGATATGGGTCACTCGCTGATAATGTACGTTAATGGTTTTTCTTTTTCTTTTTCTTTTCCCTTTTTTTTTTTCTTTCGCGGGGTACTATATGTGGGATGCGACGGTTTAAGCTACTAGTGTAATGACTGAACAAATCTTCGTCCTGAATTGCGGATGTCCAGCTTGGTTAGAGAAATCGTACGGAAGTCCACTGTGTCCAGACCCTTACTCATGAGCCCGGCTGAGGATGAAGTTGCTCGGAATGTGTTGTGATGATGCCAGGCCTTTCTATTCAAGGTGCCGAGGTGCCGAGACGATTGTGCCTGCCTCTCTGAGTGTGGTTCGTTCGAACGGCAGCTTTGACCGAGGGCAGTGCCCAGGCTGCGCGATGCATGTGTCTGCCGTTCCGTCTTTACTGACGGAATCTTACATCGAACTACTACGCTTCCGATCCATCCATAAGCCCATCTCTACAATCAGAGTTATCAACATGAAGAGATCATTTGCGGCATTCTCCTTCGTTCTCTACGGGACGCTAAGCATTGCTCTGGTATGATTCCCTGACCCTAAGAGTACCAGGCCCTTTGTTGTCATACCCCAACTGGTGACACGAAGCTAATACTAGAGTCGAAACACCAGCTTTTGCCGTATCGGATTCCCAACGACACCGATCCCGTTCCGCGTTATCAGAGGGCCCGGGTCTATGTATGCGATACGAAGTGCGCCGAGACCATCCGCAACCGCACGTCTATTGAAGATGGCAAAGCCGATACACTGGGGTTGAAACCCAGCCCCAACGCCAAAGATGCCGCTTGCATGAAGCGGGTTTTGGAAGCAGTTCTGACGGTTCAGGATGATATATCAGCTTTGCTGAAGGGTCTCGGTCCTGTCCACGTTAGGACAGTACCTGTAAACAGGGTAGGTGCCAGGCCAAGTTGGGTGTTCGTAACTCGACTACTTCTCTTTGCGGAAAACACTTTACTTACAACATCCCGCGGTGGTAGAAGCCCGAGTGTGGAAGGCAGTTCGGCAAGCGAGCGTTCGTCAAAACCATTCAGAGTCAGGTCAAAACGCTGTACAAGCGATCCGGAATCTGCTTTGTTGAGGCGAGGACGTGCGTCAAACTTGCGTGTGCGCTGGACGGCGCCATCAGCTGGTGCAACGATGGCGATAAACCGATAACTCGATCATGCAGCGATATTGCCAAAGATGCCAAGCTTGTCATGACTCGATGTAAACACGGGCATCCGAAACATGGAATAAGCTGGACCCGCGGGCAGATTCGCGACTCGGAGACCTCTCGAGTAGTGGTCAACAAAGCGGTGTGTTGAAGCGCGCTGGTCACGTCGCGCTGGTCCCTCCGCTGTGTAGAGATGGGTTCAGGGCATGGTTGGTGAGCGATGAAGCGACGAGGGTAACTGGTATGATAACTGAGACGGCAGGCATGCGTTGATCAACTCATAGGCTGGGTTAGTTAGAAAACTACTCCTATTTTGTATGGCAAGAGCTCCACAAACAGCGACTTACTAAAACTTGAAGCTGCTAACACCGCAGTTGAGGCTTGGTGATCGAATTTCGTTTTCAATACCTTCCTCCAACAAGGGCGTTGTGCCGCTAGCGGGAACGCCCACGCGTTACCTGAGTCTTCGTGGCTCGCTAGACAGCCACTGTTGCGCTGGGAGACAGTCTCTTCTATGCTTTTCCCTTGCTGCCCAACATCGCTGCGAGCCGGCATGGTTTCTAAACACGAACGTAGGTCACCGGAGGGATTAACTCCCTGCCGATTCCGCGAACCCTCCAGCCGGCCCTCATCCCCAATACCCGTCCTCCCACAAATCCTTCCGATACCCCTCTGTCAGCCGCTCATCCGTCCCATACGCCTCCTGCCACCCCACAAAACCCCGGTCGAGCACGTACACCTTTTGCTCTTTCACCTCCTGACTCCCTTCCCCGGAAACAGCAGCAGTGACACCGTCTTCCTTCGCTACATGGGCTCCATCCCCGGAAGGCTTCTTCCCCTTCAGCGATGCGAGAATGCGCTCCCGCTCTCGGATATACCGCAGCGCGGCGGCCGGCCCCCGCTGCTGCGACAGCGCGCAGTGGAACACGACCGTCTCCTTGTCTTGCAACTGACGGACTAGGGTAGGCAGCATCGCATCGAGCGTGCGCGAGGGCACATTCTGTGAGCCCTTGATGTGCCCGCCTATGTAATCTGTCCGTGTAATGTACGTGTCAGATCCAGAAAGGAATAGTAGGCTGCGGTGGTAGGTCAGGGGCAGGGGGAGGAGGGGGGTGCATGTTACCATCGTCTCGTACGTCGATGATGGCGATGTTGGGATCTCCAGCAGCCGCCGCTTCCTGGGCAGCGAGGAGCATCTTGGAGAGAGAGGCCGCGGAGAGCCGCTGGAGGGTGCCGATTGTGGCCATTTGGGTGGCGGGGGGTGTGCAGCCGGAGGAGGAAGGCCTTCGGATTCTAGCTTTGTGTTCAGATGACTGGATGTTGGAATCAATCCCCAGTGCGTCTTCCAGTCCGGTGCCTTGAGCGACAGCACCAATGCTGGCGGGATGAGGACCTTGATAGCGGGGTCGATTTTGTCGGCCCGATGCCCAGGCTGGTGATTGACTGCCGTCTCCGGGTTAGGGTTTCCATCCTGCATGTCACGGTTGTGGCAGACCCAGAAAGCGATAAACATATAAAACGTGGCACATGAAGTGGCTGCCAACACGACCGACAATAGTACTAGTACCTCTATGACATGGAAGATTCGGATCTCAACATCCCTACCCGCCTGGACTTGAGCTGATCCCGAGTCCGGCTGAGTTAAGATCGGTGGATCTGAATGTTGCATAAACGGTGCGATATGGCTCGTGCAGACCTCGTCACACAATCGCTCTATCGCATGTTGCAAAGGGCAAACGTAATATCGGATTCTCAACCTGGCCTGAATTCTGCAAACGGGGTGTACATGTACGGACATACTTGGAGGGTGTCGGTCGGCAACCTTTACGGAGGTGCCCGGGGCTCACCGTTCCAAAACCCCAAAACGATTTTACACTCAACCCCACCGGTCAATTTCGCATGTACCTAAAACCAAAGCCGCCTCGGCAAGCTACATTCATGCATTTAAGCCCCGGCACCCAAATCACCGTGGCAGTTGCGGCTCTATATAGTAGGTTAGTTGACTTGGGTCGTGATGTGGTATGTTGACTGGGTTCATGATGCGGTATGTTAACTAGGTTCGTAATACAGTATGTTGATAACCATAGTAACGCGAACCCAGTCAATATACTGCATCACGAACCCAGCCAACATAAACCTAGTCAACATACTGCATTATAAACCTAGTCAACTTACGGCAACGCGAACCCAGCCCATCACAAACCCAGTCAAAATTCCATATATTTAGAAGCCATCAAATTATCACCTAATAGTTCAATCGCCCTATAACTAGCGATTCTAACGATATGAAAAGAACCATAGTTCAATGCATATACAGCTTGGAAAATAGGTTTGAACATGGCGATTTTGGTGATAGTGGATTTGGTGGGCTTGATTAGATGCATGAATTGGTCAGTGGGGGTTTGCATTTACCATAGACTTTTGTAACATTGCATTGGCGTGAATGTAGTCATTAGATTTTAGTGTTTTTGGGGTTTTGGAACAGTGAGCCCCGGGCACCTCCGTAAACCTTGCCAGCTGCGGGATTCATCAGTTTCCTTCGGTTCCACACCCGCATCACAGCACTAATACCTCACACTCAGACGCAGCATGCACGTTTCCACATTTCCGAGCCAATAATACCGTTTCCCGAGAGCCCGATTTTAATATCTAGTACTAGTACGTGTCGTTCTTACTGCCAGCTCCTTCTAGTCGGCACCAGAAAACACCCACTACGACTTCGTCACCAATCTATTACGGGGATCGCGTAGCCGGCCAGAGTTTCAATGCTTCAAAATGCGCATACATAGACTGTTCAGTGATTACTACGGTTGATTTTGGATAGATCGTGGCCTTCTATCGCCCGACTATCAATATCCGCGCAGCTAATGTTCCAGATGACGCCCCCGCAACTCAGAAACAGTTGGCCTTGGTGGTGATGGTCAGACCAGTTGATGACTCCGTTGTAGTACGACTCGATCTCGCGGTGGTCCTTTGTGGTCGCCTCCGAGATGGTCGACATGGCCGCGGTATTGAATCTGTTGGTGAACCGAGTGGCCGGTAATTGACGAGATAGTATAACGCCGGGCGACGAAGTCTGACGGAGCGCTGCCTTGGAGGGCCGACATCACGATGCTTATATATGTGAACGTGGTGGAATACCGTCAGAGGCGTGTGAGTGTGGTGACGGCGCGCTGAGCAATGAAAACTGGAGTTAATAACCGGGTGTTCTTGAGTGGCTGATGAGGGGAACAGCACTCCTGGTTGCTCTCATCGTAGTGAATGTTGCCACGTAACTACTAGTATTGGAAATTCAAAGGTTCAAGTATCGGTGCAAAGCTGCAGTCGATGGGGGGGTGTTCGTGACATCACCACCTACTTACACGCGCCCACCCTGCTTCGTCTTGGCTTGGATGCACCACTTATGCCCAGGTATGTGAACCATCGCCCAAGCTCGAAGCGAGCTGTAGGCACACGTACGTGGTAATATCGAACTCCTGAACGAATCCTTTCCGCTTCCCCTACTTCCTCTAGCGTCATTTTCCTTGGCCCATCACATTCAATACGGTAAGTGTCAGGCGCAAAGCCCTCTGGATTCGGGACTGTACTGTACAGTTACCCACAGGCTCAGCAATGCATCATCCAATGAACCAACCTATGCCAGATCCATCCGACTGGTCTGACCCTCCTGGTTCCTACATAGGTCTTCGGTTTGTCTAGTACCTACCTTGACACCGCTACTATCGTTTAGAGCGCGATCATAGAGGTCGACGCTAGAACTGGACTGCCAGTGGACGTGGCTCCAGTACGCCCTGATGTTCGTAAAAAGAATTCAGAATAGGGGACATCTTTCAATTCAAAACATGGGCGTCACTCCCATCGTTGTCCACTGCGTTACTCAACGTATCAATCTCGGTCGGAACTCTGATTGTCTCGCTGGGTAGCCTGGCAGTTTCATTCGCTGTCTTTCTACCGATTAGAACGATCAAGACTGTTGGGGATAGTGTTCTGTTTTTGACGGGAAGGTCGAGGGGTGATTCAGGGGGTGCGAACGGCAGACGGAGATATGTTGTGATCAGCGGCGCCAGGTAGGCCTAACTCTCTCACATCACTAAAACAACGAAAGAGAGAACCAACTGTGGTCCAGCTCGGGGATCGGAGCCGCATTGGCAGTGGAATACGCATCACCGCAGACTCACCTCATCCTCATCGCTCGAGACCTCACGCGTCTGCACGAAGTGGCCGCGAGGGTGCAGTCCAAGGGAGCCACAGTGTCTGTCCGTTCGATCGATTTCTTCGACCCAGCCGTCACGGCGAAACTTTCACAGCTGCTGCAGGAAGTCGACAACACTGCTGATGGCATCGACGTCGCCATCTCATGCACAAGCTTGACAGGCCACCGCAGCGACGTCCTCGGGCCGGATCTCGATCAAATCCCCGCGGCTCCCAATCCCACAACCTCTGGCTCTGACGGTTCCGGATCCGGAGCGACTGGCGCGCTGCAAGGAAATGATTGCTGGGGCGCAACAACCGCGTCACGGATACTGCAAGTTAACGTCGCCGCGTCCCAGGAGTTCATCCTGCGATCGTGGGAGCTGATGAGGGCGAGGCGGCTGCGAAGCGGTAACTGGACGGCCCGTGGTCCCAAGATCATCGTCCTCTCGTCCTCGACGGCCTTCTACACGCCGGCTAGGTTCGCCCTCTATGCAGCGAGCAAGGCCTACCTCTACTCGCTGACCCGCTCGTTGCAGGTGGCGTCGGCACCATACGGCATCGGCGTCGTAGTCGTCACCCCGGGCTTTATGGAGACGGGAATGACGCTTACAATGAAGCGGGCTGGAGCGACTTTTCCCGGGGCCATCCTTGGGGACCCGAGGAAGTTGGCCAGGAAGATCAAGCGTAGCGAGGAGAGGAATGAGCTCGTGGTCTTCTATCCCGTGTCGCAGGTCTGGGCTCTGTTCTCCGCCCGGGCACTGAACCCATTGCTCGAAACGTTCGCTCTGTGGGCAGGAGCCGCAACCGGGGTCGCGACGTGGTTCTTCAGCTAGAACACGGAGCTATGACAGGTTGGGCATCCTAGCGCTAGGTTGTGGCATGTATGTACGTACAAGTACTACTTAGGTACATGTGCAGTACCTTCTACTCCGCAGCTCATTGGTGTGCTCATGCAAGACGCAGGGCAGTAGGACCAACAAGAACAGGTACGTACCAATAACACCACTTGTTGGACATGCTGTGGGCGGTACACTGCATGGGCTATAAGGAGATCAGGACATATCTTGCGAAATGTATGGTTAAATTGGTATTAGTTGCCCTTTCGGATTAAGCCCGCCGGGCGGAATAAATTGTGTTTGTGTGTGTGTGGGCGGTACAGAATGGAACGTATGGTGTCGGGTAAGTTCAATCGGTCATTACGTTCGATTTTGACACCGTCCCCCTTGGTGCAGTTCCAGTGCCTGCTTTGAATAGGTACTTACGGGGAAGATGAATTCCAATCTCCCCGACGGAGTCCAACTCGGAGTCTCGGACACCGTACCTTTGTGGCCGTATCTGACCTCTCAAAATCTACCTCTTTCACCACACTGCTACTACCATCATGGCTGCCCCCTCCATCAAGCTCATCCGCCCAAGCGCGCTCCAAATCGATGCCAGCGCACCTTGCGTCCTAGAGATCAATATACCTATAACCCTCTCCCATCGACTCGACCCGTCGCTACCCGCGCCGCCATACCATGCAGGCACCATAACCGCCGAAGACTTCCGCGACCACCACGCCATGCCCCTATTGCGGGGACTGATAGCACAGATCGCCTCGCACATACTCGGCCCGGAGTACGCCCCTGCTGCCTTGGAGGCCGAGGCCACCCCCAAGATCAGCGTCCTACGGCTCCTGGACACGTGGGACGGCAGCGCTATTACCGACAAGGTCGACGGCTTCAACCTTGCAGCTGGGTACTTGAAGGACATGCACGGCGAGGAGGGCCATGGCATCTACGCCTATGAGGACATATTTGACCGTATTGAGGTGCTTCATGGGTTCAAGTTCCATCTTGTTTCCGGGATTCAGCAGGCAGAGAGACTGAGCGAGATCAATCCGCGGGTCGTCCGGTTTGATGTGGACGAGAATAGTTGTGGTGGGGGCATTGGGGAAGAGGTTGTGTTCAAGGTCAGGGAATATACCGAGGATATCAGAGCACGCCACGTTAACGTCGATGTTGCCTGGAGGATGGCTCTAGAGGAAAACATTCTTCAAGCCATTCGCGATTAATTTGCTACCTCCTACTAGCAACATCCATGACAACGGAATGCACCGTCAAGGATGACGATAATCCCTCACCAAACTTGGCTAAGTGCGTGCTGTCCACAATGTCATGTTCGGCGCTGTAAACCGCCATCGGAGGCGCACATACCCTCAGCTTCTCTTCGTTAGTAGGAAGGAAAGCTTTGTTCCTGTACCACAGGTGAGCTTCCTTGGCAAGCTCCTGGACCTCCTTCATGTCAAACTTGGGCTCCGACAGGAGGCTGAACACGCCCTCAGAGTAGTCGCGCGAGATATTATACAGCTGAGCAAGGTACTTATGAAGAATCTCCGGGTACTGGACGTAGCGCAGGTACTTGGCCGTGTTCTTGCACGTGTTCTGCTTCTGCGGCGGAGTCATGACCTTGGTCCACAGCTGTCTCGTTGGATCCGCCAGCACAAGAGCTCCATATCTGGGCTGCGTTGCTTCTCCATCCTCCTCCATGAAGTCACCGTACTCCGTATGAAAATCATGGAAAGGGATCGGGATCTCCGAACGAGCAAACTGTTTCAACTTTCAACAACCGCTCCGCCGTGAAGATCGCCGTTCCGTATCGACTCGTGGGCCGGGTCATGACCGAGTCATTGCAGGCCCACAGCGGCCAATGACCTGCGCAGTGATGGTGTTCTCTAGTCTAGCTCATCCAGGTCCCTTTATTGCTAAATACTGTGATGGATAGGACCATCTACGGCTGCGAAAAGCTGCAAACGTTCGGCATCGCGGGGCCAGCGGCCCATGGAGCAAAGACGGTGGTTCCTGGTAAGACAGCAGAGCTGGACCTGCGTAGCTGCAATACTCGAGCAGACAAACTTCCGCCGATAACAGAATGTTTCCAAGCTCCAACAAGGATCTGGCTGCCGGACGTGGCGAATAAGGCTGCAATGGCCCCTCGGCCCGCTGTTTATCCCGCACGGGCAGTCCCTTTCCTACATGAAATCCACAGTCCATTTTTGCCAATTGGGGACCGAGTCATGCTACAGTTTCTTTTCCAGCTAGTGCTGCTTTGAAGGCGGGGACCCGATCGAGTGCCCTGCGTCCGATCCCTTACCCATTGCTAGCCAAAGAGATTGTGTCACGCCGGAAGGAGAACTGGCATCGCTCGGTTCCTGATGTCGCTTCCCCCGTAATGTTGCTTAACTTTCATCTCCAATACCTGTTTCTTGATCTCACTGTTTCGCTACCCACACTGGAGTCTGCGCCTTCCGCGGCGTGCGTGGGTCGAGGTAGCCGGTTGGGTGATGAGAGGACAGGGGTCTCATGTTTGTCGGACAGTCGGATACATATCGTACCAAAGTAAGCCTGATCCGCCTGTTGCCAAGCGATCCCGAGACGGTTATCACACTGCTCCCTCGAGAAGACCTGGAGCAATGAAGAGCGGCGATACCGATGCCCACGCCCGTCTCCCTATACCGGTTCCCCAGGATGTCTCTGGAAAAGGCGGGTCAGTATCCGGCGATCACTGCCCGGAACCCGTGGCCGGGGCAGCCCAATAGATATTTGATGCTCTCCATCCCTTCTTGCCGGCCCTTATCTCTCCCCTGGGATAGTAGCATCTCCGAGCGACTTACAAGCCCGAACTGCAACCATCGGAAATTCAGCGTCTAATAAGTCCACTGCTTGATCTTACAGGCGCCAGCGACCGGAGCAACCCTCACCACTGGGATTTCAGGAGCGAATACCTGGCGTACGCAGACCACTTTGCTATTCATGAGGTGAGTAATAGCGTGTTGACTTACGGTGCATACGCTGAACTAACAGACCCGAGGTACAGGTTCAACGTTTGAAAATGGGCAAGCATATATCCACGCCCATATTTATCATCGCCATTGTCGTTTCCATTTTCGGCTCCGCGCTGCTCTCCATCCTTGGGGTCTACCTATTCTTGCGCCGGCGCCGCGAAGCACGACGACAACGGCAAGAACATGAGAAAGTGGCCAGCGCCGCTCTCGATCGGGCAATTGTGAGCTACATTGCCAAAGAGCTCTCCGGTGAGCAAGGGGCGTCGGATCAACAGGCGCCTGAACCTCTTGAATTGGCAATGTCTACCGCCGCGGACGCAAATATGAAGGATATGGAGGTCGATAGGCGCATGGATATCCATCGTTCAGAGGAATCGCCAACCCCTAGCGTAGAGCGGATCCCATCTCTTCGGAGATCGGAGACCTCTATTACAGACACGGTGAACTCCTTGCCGAGGTTGACTTTCTCGCATTTTGCGGATAGCGTCGAACAGGTGTATGGTGATATTCTTGCAAGACCCCTCGAGCGTGTCAGTATTCACGCCGCACCATCACTTCCGAAGTTCGTGCCGCCGGCGAGAGATGATGATGTAGGCTGGCCCTTAACGAAGGAGACTCAATTATGATTCAAAATCAGCATTAACCACAAGACAATACTTTGGGAGGACGGAACCAGAGTCTTGTGGGATGAGGTCAGGGATGGGCAATAGACGGGCGACCAGGCGTCTCGGAATCCAAAGCCGGCGACGTAGAATAGGATTTGGGCCGTATAGGGGCACAAATAGACTTCCGGTCTCGAGACAGCAACGATCACGGAGTTTGTATGCGCTCGCAGTCGATGGGCCAGCACGGACGCGGACGTTGGTCTCGGACGTGGTCCCGTCTGGCGCTGCTCATGCCGAAGAAGGACGGAGACGGAGACGGAAACCAACGGCTGAAGCTTCATGTAAGCGAATCAATGATCTCGTAGTCATGGCAGTCGTAAGAACTGGGACTGAAGGACGAGACACCAGAGTTTGCATCTAGAACTCGCACAACAGGAACGCATCTGATTGGTGGTAAGGTTGTTCGCCTGTTTCTCTTGAGCATGAGACAAATTGTACCTCGAGGCCTGCAACACTGGAACTTACACAAGAGACCTCGTCCCTAGGCGAAGTAGGTAAACAGTACCTACTGTAGAATCAAGAGTGGCTGGGTGAAGATGGCTGGCTTTGGTGCTGGGATGGGGTCGATTGCTCTGCCAAGACCTCTTTGTGTGGGTCTCAGGAGGTGGATGGAGCTGGAATTTGAGAGACCTGCCACTGCCTGCCCAGCTGATGACGACAGCCTGGAAGGTGTGACAACTCGCAGGAAATCTGTCAAATTCCAACCAGTTTATCTCTAAAGCTTGGTATACACATTCCATTGTCTTTCAGTTCTTACATTGAAGACCAGCTGATTTGCAGTACTCCAGCTGTGCCAACATTATCTCAGTGCGCAGACCGCCAAACAACGTCATACCCCTGCACGACCTGCCGAGTTGGCAGTGACGCACCGGCCATCGCCAAATTCCCGACGACAAGACACCACCTTTTCCAACTCCACCACACAATCACGACAAAGTCGGCGGCCTTGCCAGCATTGTCCAATCCCCAAGGACTGTAATCAGAGCTCCTTCCGACGTACTTGCACTCTATCTGCTTGCCAGCATCGCATCCGCCCATCCTCGAAACGCACAATGGCTCCGCCGCCGTCAGCCGACCTGCCGCTGGGGCAGAGGTTGCAACGGATCGCCTCGACCCTGCAGTGTACGTGTGCATTCCCGATGCCGAAAAGCTCGCAGAAACAGCTGAACTCAAGGTGATTGATGGCTAACGCTATGGCACCGCAGTTTCCTGGTTTATCGGGTACGTAAATAGTCTCCTGGCGCTACAACGACAGCCTCCGCCGCTTGAAAAGAAGCGGGCGGGGAGCACACGGCATTAGCAGCAGCAACTCCACGATCCTTGGTATTCTTAGCTGACGTTGCAACTGCGCAGACATGCCGTCCTCCTTCTTTGCGTCTTCCGGTATTCGTTTTCGTGGATTCGCATGAACTACTATGGAGGCATGGCGCAGTTCTGTTACCGCTTCGCCTTCATCTCGGCTGCGGCAACTTACGCGATAGTGGTATACAAAACCTGGCGGGCCCGCCAAAAGACGGGAGCTAAGCAAGCTGGTGGTCTTCTTGGCTATCTGGCCGACGAGAATGTTCAATACCTCGGTAGGTGCTCTCAGTTCCTGCTCATAGGACACAATTCCGCTGACATGGCCACTACTCAGCGATGGCCCTCATCTGGCTCTTCATGCCTCAGTACCCCCTTGCCCTCGTCCCGTACGCCATTTACTCGACCTTCCACGTCGCCACCTATATCCGTGCGACCCTGATCCCTACCATCATTCCACCGCAGAAGATCAATCTTCCCGAGGGAGCTTCTCCCAATGCCAAGCAGCAGTACGCCCCACACCCGGGGTCGGAGGCCATCGGAGCATTCGTCAAGCGATATTACGACTCCTCGATGTCCGTGGTCGCGAGCCTCGAAATCCTGCTGTGGATCCGCCTGTTGTTGAGTGCCATTCTGTTCCAGCGCCGGTCGTGGATCTTGTTCGCCGTCTATACTGCGTTCCTGCGCGCTCGCTTTGCCCAGAGTAGCCACGTGCAGAGCTCGTTCGCCCAACTCGAGGCTCGCATCGACAACCTGATTGGTGCCCACGGCACTCCCCCTGTGGCCCGCCAGGTCTGGGACGGCGTGAAGGGCACCGCGAGACAGTTCCACACAGCTACAGACGTCAACAAGTACGTCAATGGCGCTGCTGCTCCGAAGAAGACATCCTAAGCTCTCACCCGTCGAATGATATCCGTAAACTCGATAAGGACGCTTTCTGCATATCCGTGCGGCCATGAGCAAGTTTTCTCAACTCGACAACAGCACACTCCATATCAAGAGATGATCTTCCCCACCCGAGAAGGAGTCATAATCGACTATCATGGGGCAGGGATGGCACTGGCCGGGGTATCGGTAAAGGTTGGTGGAACAGGGTGGTGTCGGACGTGACAAGGCGGTTTCGGTGGGCAATGGCTGGAATTGGGCGCGCTCCTTTCTTGCTAGCTTTCCTGGCGGGACGGTGCCGGTTTTGGGGGAGTTATGGCAGTCCATGAGACAGAACCGCATGGGCTTTTTGGTATTGATTGTACTAGCATCGTATTTCGATTCCTAAATTGTATCATCGGACTGTTGCATTGTCGGTGGGCGATCCTGGCGCAGCCCAATTCGTTCCAACGGCCAGGGCAAGGTCACTCTGAGAGTGTGATGCTGGCGCATGGCACGCAGAAGACGTGGTATCTCGAAGACAATTACAGATCACGGGCGCAGCAAATCACAGAGCGGTTTTGCTAAAGCATGGGCCAGCCGCTCGAGTTGCTTCGAAAGTAGACCCCACCTTGCTCCCGATGACGTCGCAGGGGAACCTTGAATGCGTACCTGAGCGGCTGAGCCAGACTCGGTCTCTATCCAGTCCTCCTGATAGACATTTGACATTTCCATAGGTATCCAGCTTAAGCATCTGCCCAGCTCCGTACACTTATCCCATTTCACCATACACTCGCGAGTCGATGCACCCAGCAACTCTGGAATGGCCTCCATCCTCCGCCAAATCGTCGCGGGACCCCGCGCCAAACACCAAGAGACCGGCCTCGACCTATGCTACGTCACATCCAACATCATCGCTACGTTCGTCCCTGTCCCGTGCATTTCCCCTCCCATCCCTACCTATCACCGCCCGTACATTGCTTGTCCCACCCCAACCTAACCCTCTGCTAACTCTCCTACTTCCCTTGAACAGGTCGGGACCGTCCCAAACATACCCACAACGCGCCTACCGCAACCCGCTCGACCGCCTCGTCTCCTTCCTCGACTCTAAACATGCCGACGGCTGGGCGATATGGGAGTTTAGGGCTGAGGGCACCGGGTACCCGGACGAGGCTGTCCACGGCCGAATCAGCCATTATCCTTGGCCGGATCATCACCCACCGCCGTTTCGCATCGTGCCGGTTGTCATGGGGGGTATGAGGAACTGGCTGCGCGGTGGGGAGATTCATAAGGTGTCTGCCGGGCGGGATAATAGTAGTGGCGGCGATGCTAAGGGATGGGGGGATAACGAAGAGGTGGAGGACGGGAAGAAGGAAGGGACAAGGGAGAAGGAGGGTGAGGAGAGGAAGAAAGCCAAGAGGGTCGTGGTGGTGCACTGCAAAGCCGGGAAGGGAAGGTCGGGTACCATGGCCTGCAGCTACCTCATTGCTGAGTGTGGGTGGACGCCTGAAGACGCGCTGGCTCGGTTTACTGAGAGGAGAATGCGGCCTGGCTTTGGAGCGGGTGTCTCCATCCCGAGTCAGTTGAGATGGATCAGCTACGTGGATCGATGGACGAAGGGCGGAAAGAAGTATGTCGATCGGCCGGTAGAGATTGTGGAAGTGCATGTTTGGGGCTTGAGACATGGTGTCAAGCTCTCTGTGGAGGGGTTTGTGGACGAGGGAAAGAAGATTCGGCCGTTTCATACGTTCAAGGGGGAAGAGAGGATTGTGGTCGAAGGCGATGCGCCTGGTGGCGGAGGAATGGTGGATATGGTGCAGGACATGGCCGGGTATGGGGTGAAGACGACAATGGACGACAAAGGAGAGGTAGCGGAGGACGCCGATTACGAGGGGATTAAGAAGGGAGTTGACAACAATACCAAGGACAGCGGCAATGGTAATGGTGACGGCAAGGATGAGAATACACTTCCCAAGAACCTCAAAAAGTCGCGAACAGCAGACTTAATGAGGAAATTGTCCAGCCGCAAACAAAGCTCCTCGCCAAACCTCAACAAACTGGGTAAGAACGGGCCCAGGAGCAAGACTATCGCGATGCCGGACTCCTGTCAGGCTTCTTTCAGCACCGCCTCGGTCCCCGGCAGCGACGAACGTCGCACCCAGTCAACAGCAAGTCTGCAACAGACCTACACCTTCGCTAGCCCCTCCGAGCCTGGCGGGCAAGCGGTTATCTTCAAACCGGCCAGCCCAATTTACATCCCGAGCAGCGACGTCTGCATCTCGGTGGAGAGGAGGAACCGTGCTCCCGCCAATTTGGGCCTTACCATGGTCACGGCCGTCGCGCATGTGTGGTTTAACGCGTTCTTCGAAGGGAACGGACCCGAGCAGGACGGAAAGGCAGATGAGAGCGGCGTGTTTGAAATTGAATGGGACAAGATGGATGGCCTCAAGGGCTCTAGCCAAAAGGGCACGCGCGCTCTAGAAAGGTTGTCAGTGGTCTGGCGCGTCCCAGGCACCGGCGCCGCCGGACGTGAGGGAGAAGAGACTGCGCTACCGGGGGTGACAGTCAACGAACCGGGCGTGGACAGCCCCGTGCCGCAGATGGAAGCTGCCGACTGGAGGGGCGGGTCAGCTGAAGATTCAACAGCGGACAAACACCTCGGCCTGAGAATGGAAGATCCTGACAGCCGAGAGGTTAGTAAGGCGAGCAGTGTGAAGAGCCAGGAGATCGGAGAAGGAGGCGCCGCGGTTAAGGAGGAGGCTGAGGTGGAGGACACGGCTTCTTTGGAAGGGGTCAAGGTCAGCGGCCCGACGGGGGAGGAGGTGCTGGACGAGACAGCGGTTGAGCAGAGCTCGAGTCCACCTGAAGTCACTGGAGGAAACGATGAAGCGGTTGTCAAGAGGTCTTCATGAAGATGGCAAGGCGTTTGGCAGTGAAGATCAAGCGCCACGTTAGTAGTGTATACCTACACGGCTGTCCAAATAAGCCAAGTAGTGTCGCCAACGCCCAGGTTCATGCCCGCTCGAAGCCAGACCCTCCTGTGTAAAGACGGGGAACTTGAAGTGCCGGCAGTAGCCGGTCCTCCGGGCAATTGCCGACGCAAAGGCGGCCGCGAAACCGGACAAACCTCGAAGGTCAGCTAAACTTTGCTAAACGTTTCGAAACAGGCGCACATGATGCTAGGGTGTCAACTCATGAAATGTGATGAGTGTTCAAGGCCTCAACATTAATCGTCTGCCGTCTTCCAGGCTAATCAGGCGTCTATGTACTGTGCAATGCTCAGCACCACAATCACGAGGTTCGCTCCGGGGATTGAATGACGACATACAACTTTTTCCAACGCATCTCGATGCAGGCGGAGGCTTATCGATAAGGCGGTTGGATCTCGGTTAGCGGGTACACTGACCAGGTACCTGGGGAAACGAGGCCTGGCCATCTCCACTCGGTTTTCTTTCAACTTTTTCTGCCGCCATGGGGGAGTCACCGTTGGAGATCGCCGCTAGTGCGCCGGTCGACCGCGAATTGAAGTCTCAGCTGCCTCGTCTTTTCCAGAACTGCGACCTTGGTACTGCTTGCCGCGCGAGAGTCTCCTGAACGCTTTGAACCCCTGTATGTACTCGCCACGCCCATGTCGATGCCCCGCAATCCGGTTCCCCGCTAACAGCTGCAGGAAGAACCCAAAAAACTTGTGGTCCTGTCGGCCGGCAGGCGCCCGGAATCCTTTTCAAGATGTCCGCCGAAATGGCAAACGAGATCAAGTTGATCAGCGGCCGCAGCCACCCCGAGCTGAGCGAAAAGATCGCCAAGCGGTACGTCGATCTGTCCGAGCACTTATCTGTTACCTTCGCCGACAACTCGCCATGCGCTGACACCTGTTCGGCCGCAGACTGGGTATCGAAGTCGCGAGGACGATTTCGCTCAACTACTCAAACCAAGAGACCTCCTTCACAGTCGGCGAGTCGGTCCGCGACGAGGATGTCTTCATCGTGCAATCCACCGCCACGGGCGATGTAAACGAGGGGCTGATGGAGTTGTTAATCATGATATCGGCATGCCGGACTGCTAGGTGAGGAACACACGGCAGAACTGGTTTGGCCTGGTTGCTGACATTGGCGATATAGTGCCAGGAGGATAACAGCCGTCATGTAAGGTTCCCTTTAGGCTCCTGCAATGGGACTCCGCCCTTGCACTGCTCCCTGTGTGAGGTTTCACATCACGAGGGCCGACACTGACTCACGCAGCCCGAATTTCCCTTATGCTCGACAGGACAAGAAAGACAAGGTTGGGCCCAATGCTGCTAAAAGGTTCATATGGATATCATGCTGATCGTTCCAGTCACGAGCACCCATCAGCGCCAGACTGGTCGCGAACATGCTCCAGACCGCCGGTGCCAACCGTACGTCGCCTTTTCTTTGATGTGCTTGTCCGTCATGCTAAGCGTCGACGCAGACATCGTGACCGTGGATCTCCATGCTTCCCAGGTGAGTGCAAAAGGGGTATGAATGCTGTTCTTTGTGCTGACTGAAGTGATAGATCCAAGGTATGGCACGCGTTACCCCTTACTTTGGACGTAGGGAATATCTTCGCATGACATGCTGACTTGGGTTCACTACCACTCCAGGCTTCTTTAGTGTTCCAGGTAGGCTTCCAATACCATGCTTTGAAGACCAATGCACTCACTCTGCCCAGTGGACAATCTGTATGCCGAGCCGTCCTTCCTCCGCTACATCCGGGAGAACTTTAAGACGGAAGATTGCGTCATTGTCTCTCCTGATGCCGGTGGCGCAAAGCGGTTGGTAGGCCCCCGCTCTAGGACAACCGCTTTTGCTGACCGTGTTGAAGTGCAACATCCATTGCCGACCACCTCAACACTGCCTTTGCCCTAATTCACAAGGAGCGCCCCAGGCCGAACGTTGTCGGTCGCATGGTTAGACTCTCATCTGGAGACTGAAGTTCACGCCCTGGGACTGACAGAGTATTCTCAGGTTCTTGTTGGCAACGTTGAAGACAAAATAGCCATCCTTGTTGGTAAGTATCTGATTTAAGTTTACTTGTAGTGGTGCAGTTTGCTAACGATTCATTAGATGACATGGCCGATACATGTGGCACCCTGGTGAAGGCGGCGGCGGTGCTCAAGGAGAACGGCGCCAAGTCTGTCCTTGCACTTGTTACACACGGAATCCTGTCCGGCAACGCCATCGAAACATTGAACAGCAGCGTGCTCGAAGCCTTAGTCGTCACAAATACCGTCCCGCTGGGAGACAAGGTAGAGCGGGTAAGTCTACCTGACACTACTTGCCTAAATTTGCGTGCGGTTGGCTAACCTCGCCCAGTGTCCCAAGCTGCGCGTTATTGATATCAGCCCCACCCTGGCAGAGGTTCGTTCGTCTTAGTATCATGTTCCATTGTCGCCTCGCATGCTGACTCACGAACCAGGCGATCCGTCGTACACATAACGGTACAGATCAACCGCAATCGCATGATTCCGTATACGTCTTAGTATTGACCTTGACACAGGTGAATCGGTTTCGTACTTGTTTAACCACGCCCCCGTATGAAGTCGGCCCACTGCGGCGGCAACTGCTGGTCGAACCCTGGCATTGATGAAGGGACATATTTGAGACAGTATAGTCGAGAGCAAAGCTTACCTGCATTGAGGATAACACAGCGCTTGAGGTGTTCAAGCGCAATGAGTTATGGAGTATAGTGGTGTACAAAGGATATCAAGGTTTGCTGGAGTTAGTGACTGAAAAAATTCAATCGGGTTTTTGCAACGTCCTTTGTGCAACTACGTGACTGGTCTAGACGAGTTCAAAGTTCTAGGCACATGCCAATCCCACTACATACACACAGCTTCGCATTACTCTCACCGCTGACACGTTACCACATTGCCAGTGCTTTTGCAGAATCCCGCAGGATGTTACAGATCATCCAATTCGGTGTCCAGCTGAAAAATCGCGATCAAGCGCTTCCTAGCGCAGGTGTCTGGTGTAACTACGTATCATGGATAGTGTAGCGAGTGGAGAGACTTACTCTCGACAACATTGAAGTTCCTGTCGAGTTGCTGTGCGAGTTCTCGGGCAGACTGGTCCGTGGGATTATAGAGCTTGGAAGACGGATTGCGGCACATGAGATTTTGTCCACCTCACCGCTTGGGCCTCACAATCACGCCCGCCGGTTTGTAACCGAAGCCTGGAGGCACGTTGACGGTTCGATCCTCACTGCCACTGAGCCGTCGACCCCGAGCGCGTTGCTCACCAGGGCACCTGTGTGCTGGCAGATCTTGGAACCGTACTGGGCATTGTTCGTCACAGAGTCGTAGTCTGGCGGCTGCTTGAATGTCAAGGTGTAGCCGGTCCAGTTGGTGGGTGGGGTGGCGGTTGAACAGAGAACTGCGACCTGAGCGGTGGCCATCGTAGAGAGGAAGCCGAGGAGGACCGGGAATGCCTGCATTGTGAGAGGATCTGAGAAGCTCCGAAACATACAGACACGCTTGATGATGGTGAGGAAATGAGCCGGCAGCAGGAAGGCTCTCCTCTTTAAGCGGATCATGAGCTCCCTGACTATGCAGAATCCCTCCAGAGCCGAACCCTGTCAATAGACACAGAAGAATCTCAGGAGTACCCGTTGTAGAGTCGCGTTTGGCATGCTGCCTAAATGACCACAAGAGAATCATAACTTCACAGAGTCTGAGTCCTCTACACCAAGGATCAGTGCGGCGACGCCTCCATTCTAAAGCCGAGCAAGTTGCCCACTTTAAGCAACCATGTCAAGGGGTATCTGGAGCAGGACCGGCAGCTCCATCCCGGAGAATCGGATGAGGAGCGTCGTATCCGTCCAAGACGTCGCATCCACACGCTTCGTTGTCCATTAGTAACTACGTAAGTATAATTCGTCACCCTGGCACTGCAGTACTACGTGCCTTCCGGACAGGCATTCACACCTCACTAATCCAATACATTGTGAATGGAGGCGCAAGTGCTGTCTGGATAGCGTATACTGGCACTCGAAGGCTTGGTCTTTCTCAGCTGCACGGACGATGCTCCTTGTTCTCCTCGACCAGTCTTCACAAACAAATTAGATAACAGAGCTAGAGTCCTAGTGGTAGCCGAGTCCCCTCGATGTCTGATCTGGAGATCTGTGAGTTCAGGTTCCTTTGTCCTGCCGACTTGACAATCACGATCCGAAGTCCCGCGAGGCCTCGACTTGCTGTTCACCTCTTTATTCGATCAATACTCTACAGCCAATACCCCTTAATGAACTCGACCCCTTCCTTCACCCAATCATCCTCAAGCTGATTATGGTGATCAAAGCCATGCGGCCCGGGTTTCACCGTATACTTGACCACCGCCTTCGGCTTTTCCTTGCCCAGCCTCGCAACCGCTTCATCGGTCCACTGCTTGTGCACAATGGTGTCCTCGGTCCCCTGAATCACCCAGATAGGCGGCGGGACCTCCTCCGCCTGGGCCAGCGCATAGCCCAACGTCAACCTCCCCTCCGGATCCTCGCCATACAGCTCCGCCAGCCGTCCCGTCGAGAACACAGCAACAAGCAGGTCTACCTTTGCCGGCCAGGGCGAGGACGTGCGGATGACGCTCCCATTATTAGCCTTGGCGCTCTTGATCGCATCATCCACGACGGCATCAAACTGGGATTGGCCCGGAACCCCCTCCGGACGGGCGCTGAACCCGGGCAGGTCGGGGAACAGCGCCGGGTACTGGGCCATGGCGGCGCGCAGCTTGGCAGTGCGGTTGAACTGCAGCGCGGACTGCAGCGCGAGGTAGCCGCCCGCACTCTCGCCGCTGGCGACAACGCGGGTGAGATCGGGGGCCAAGTGCGGGTAGCGCGCGGTAATCTCTGCGGGCAAGTGGGCGTGCAGCCAGGTCCAGAAGTCGGAGACGTCGTCGAGGATGTCGACGGCGCGCGATTCCGGGATAAAGCGGTATGCGGGGCACAGGAGGATGGAGTTGGTTGTGTAGGCGAAGTCGCGAATCCTATGGGTGGAAAGAGGTTTGTTTGTTAGTTATTTTCCATTCAGTTGCTGCGTGATGTTGCGCGGGTTGGAGTCCACGGTGGGATAATGTTGGATGGGCCAAATCAGGTAGGCAGGAACACAACACACCAGTCGGTCATGAAGAAGGGCTCGGGGTTGGCGCCCATTATCAGGGCGCCTCCATGGAAGTTGACTAGTACGGGGGGGGCCTGCGCTCCGGGCCCGGAAGCGAGGCTCTTGGGAACGAAGATTGCCGTCTCGATTGGCGTGTTGTTCACAGTTTTGTAGGCGATATCCACGCGGTCAAACTTGGATTGCAGATCCGCAATCACTTGCTCGCCGCGTTCGGGGGGGGGAGCTTCCATACTGGCTCAGATTGTCGTGGGTGAGTGTGTAAGTGCTACGATGGACGCAGACCAACGGGCAGCACGATAACTTTTAGTTCTGCCATCAACCGTCGGGTCGCCGACCTCGATTCGACGTAGTTATACTCGTATGATGGGCCATATCTCTGATATCAAGCGAATCCTTCGGTCCTGCGGAATGACAAAAGTATCATCAATCATTACCAAGACGTCGCGACGCGGGAGCTTGTCGAACGTCGAGGATTAGACCAACGCTATGCTTACTAAAGTCGCGGTCAAGTTCGGGGCCGATTTGGACCGTTTTGGCCGACCGCAGATAGCGGTAGCCGCAAATCTGCGGCCGAAAATCCCAGAATCGGTTAGACTAGAATTGCGATAGTGGTATGCACGCGCAGTGGCGCGACAGGATGTGGATCCTGGCGGAATGATTCCCTTGCCGCATGTCGGGACGGGAGCGGTGCCGTGGGATGTGCCCGGGGTTTAGCCCGTGGGCCGCGATTGTCATCGAGGAAAGGCTGTATAGAAATGCCCGCTGTCGGACATATATCGGCCTCCTTTTGGCCTACCCGGCGTGGCAGGGGAAACGCAATGAGAACTCGGACAAAGAGGAAACGAGAAGCAAGAGAAGCTACCGTTGCCTCGTTGCTTCAACACTTGGCAAAACTCTAAAGCACACAGATAGAGAGGATGGACTCATGGATTTGCACACGGTTGGATGGATAATGTAGCTTGAGCAAAGAAATGGTGGACTGATGGTGGCCTCCGAGGCCAAGGACCAAAACCCCAACTGATGTCTGATGACCAACAATGTGTAATAAGAGGGATTTCCAAGGAATTTCAAAAGTCCCATGGCCAGGGTTCTTTCCTATCCCACGGTATTCTATTGACTGCAACGTCATTATTCGCACGGGAAATAGAATCAATTTCTGCTCCCTCCTAGCTGGCCCAAGATCAGAAAGTAATTCCAAGCAAGCGAAAGAAATTCAAAGGGAGGAGAACTACAACTCCTCGCAGCAAAGCTATATACTAGTTAGAAATGAAGAGAGTTGGGTAGGCGAGAATAGATAGCTACGACGAGGAGTGAAATGCGCAACTCATGAGTATGGATCCCATGAGCAACACAGACCATGACCGTTTAGTAGTGGTCACGGGTGATATAGTGTTTTTTACGACCTGTTCATATAATGACTGCACCAACGGCTCCGAACTGAAACTCTGATCTCCGCACATACATGCATACCGGTATGCGAGGTGCAAAGTCGCAGGCAGAGATCTTCTAGACTCAGGGCGCCTTGCGAATCATTGTCATGGCTCTCCATTTTTAATGGTCGCCATCAGCATCATCCACGAGAGGCGTTTTATGTAGGTACCTAATTACAGTATGTATGTACAATAACTAGCCATGATACAGCAGAAGACCTCCCACCGAGAGACGCTTTTCACTCCCCAAGGCCAACTATGCACTAGGAAAACGCTTAGAGAAGAGCCAAAAACAGCATTAACCTGTGGGAAATTCTTATCGTTAGACCGCAGGGGATTTGTTAAGTGAAAGGACTATAGTCAGGTAGTGGAGGGACCGCAAGAAACGCAGCGTGAGGGTGCAGATTCTCGTACATGCTGTGGTATATTAGAGGCTATTCATTCAGGAGATGATAATATATTTTTATTCTCGTTCTTCTTTTCGTTGCTTTCCCTCCTCATTCCCTTGACGGTACCCCGCCTCCATTGTTTTCCTGCCGGATACACGTGACATCATTGATGGCCATCTGAAGCACGAGATCAGGTATGGACTTGCAGTTACAGCAAAAGCGCTGCAAAGTTGTAGTTGCACCGCATCACTGAGCTCAACTTCCGCGCCAATCAAGGGATCGTCAAGGTCGTGTTTGAGGCCGATGGATCGCGGGGACGGCGGAGTAACCCGGCGTTTGGTCCCCAATCCCCCTCCAAAGGCGGGGGGACCAAGGTCCGTTTCCCGATTTGGGACGACTTGCAGGTGCAGATCTCGGACCATCCATCCATCAGTGTTTACACAGCATCTACGGACATATATATTACGGCCTCCCTTCACCCAAGCCAGGATGTGGAGAGAAGGCAAAGGAAGTTGCATCCTGCTTTTCACAATATTAATGGCGGCCTTGCTTCTCGGCTTGCTCTGCCTCTGCGGCACCGGCGCCACCGCCCTCGACAACGGTGTTGGGAAGCTCCCTGCGCTTGGCTTCAATAGTAAGTGTTTCCCGCGCGAACAGCGAGCGGATGCTGACTGGGGAATGGTTGGTACGCAGCGTGGAACCTGTACCAATGCGACTACACTGCCGATGTGTTGCTGGCACAGGCGCAAGCCATGGTTGACAAGGGGCTTGTTAAGGCCGGATACCAGACTTTCATGCTGGACGATTGCTACAGCTTGAAGGAACGAGATTCGAACGGGAGGATCGTGGCGGGTAAGAGGTCAACGAAACACACCGCCCTCCACGCTGACAACTGCGAGAACAGATCCCGCAAAGTTTCCCAAGGGCATGCGGGACTTCACCAAGTCGCTCTCGAAGCTTGGCTTCAAGGCCGGCATCTACAGTGATGCAGGGTATTACACATGTGCGGGGTATCCGGGCTCATACGGAAACGAGGCCCTGGACCTCGAGACGTTCGCTGAATGGGGATTCAGTTATCTCAAGTACGACAACTGCTACATCCCCTTCGACAACGTAACACAGCAAAACGTGTACGGCCGCTACGAGCGTATGAGCAACGCGATCCGAGCGCGCGCCCAGAAGACCAGGTCGGCACCGGTGCAGCTCGCCCTGTGCGAATGGGGCTGGCAGCAACCGTGGATTTGGGCCCGACGGCTGGGCCAGTCATGGCGCATCACCGGCGACATCCGGCCGTGGTGGTCTTCGCTGGCCAGCATCATCAACCAGGCCAGCTTCATCGCCTCGGCCACGGACTTCTACGGCCACAACGATATGGACATTCTCGAAGTCGGCAACACAGGGCGGGGTGCGCCGCCGGGCAACCTGACATTCGACGAGGCAAAGAGCCACTTCACTGCCTGGGCCCTCCTCAAGTCGCCCCTGCTGATCAGCTCCGACATGGAGGCAGCGTCGCAGGAGACCATCGAGATCCTCGGCAACCAGGACATCCTCAAGATCAACCAGGATCTGAACGTCGGCGAGTCGATCGCCCCCTTCCGCTGGGGTTCCAACGCCGACTTCACCTGGGACCCGGCCCACCCGGCCGAGTACTGGACCGGCAACTCGTCGTACGGGGTCGTCTTCATGGTGCTGAACACGCACGACACGGCGCGGCACATGTCGTTCAACCTGACCGAGAGCTGGGCGATCCGGGCCGGCCGCGTCTACTCGGTCTACGACATGTGGTCGCACACGCACAACGGGACGGCAGGCCGGCGCATCGACCTCACCCTGCCGCCGCATGGCGTCGCCGCCCTGTTGCTCAACGACGCCGGCCCAGAGCCATCTGGCCTCGAGCCATACTGCGCTGTGTGGTGGCAGTGCAGTTATCCAAATGGCACATACTATAGCAACTAATGTGGGGTTAAATATATGTGTGTTTAGCGTGGCCGTTACTTCACAACCCTCTGTAAGCATACATGATTCTGAGCCCAGGTGCGGATAGGTACCGTTAGCGAGAGAAAAGCCCCCCAAGTCCCCCCTCAGTCGTTGTGGGGTACATCTGCGGCATGTGTCTTGCGAGGCACGTATTCCATGCCCTGCTGCTGGCCTGTGTTGGCGCCGCTTTTTGAATGCTCCTTCCTCGCTTCCTTCTCCTCCTGAGCAATCTGCTGCTTTGCCTCGCTCTTACTTGCCGGATCCTCTGCTCTACGTTAGCGAACTCATTCAAGTTTGGAGCATTTCCTGGACGGAGCATCACCGTACTTGTTCCCTCGGGCGTGGGGTTGTTCGGCATTTTGGAGAGTTGACGGCGGACCTGGTTCCGAGATAGTTTGATGTGGCTGCAACTGGTGGGCTGTCTCCCTGGGACGTGAAGTTCGCTTTCCTCCTTGACGGACAAAGGTTTTACGACCGAGTAGGTAAGCACGTGGTAAGTAAGGCACCTTTATCAATGATGGTCTGATTGACGACGTATGTGCCGCCAATTTAGTATGATGTCATGACATCAGCATTGCTCCATCCACCGTGACGATCCCCCTCATGAACACCGCACTACCAGGCTCAGATGGCGCGGCTCCCTTATTAAGGCCTTAATCCCAGAGGATAAACTAGTGGGATGCCAGTGTGCTCAACGGATATATCATTAAACTTAACTTTCGACGGTTGTGGTGACTCAGGTAGGCATACGCTATGAGATACCAGATACAACCCATTTCAATGGCTGTAGAAGTGTGGCGTTGTCCACTCGTGAAGAAAAGGGGGCCAGGACTCCAGGTCACGGTGACAGGCAGATGTCACCGTATCGCACCTTCCTTACCATCCCGACACTGCCCGAGTCCTGCCCGTTCCAGGGGGATAATCAACATCCTTCATTCAGGTATGCAGAGGATATAGATGTCCACCTTCGCCAACATCATGTTCAGGTTGCAGTTTAAGTACGGCGTCTCTTGTCAGCCAGTCTGCGTATGTTAACCAGCCGTCGTTGACGATCGACACCCACTGTCGTCAGTTGTCCGTCACACGGTGACACGCTTCTGCAGCTCTGCAGCCAATTGGACTTGGACATGGAAAGACAAGAAGAACGATTCGCATTTCTCGGGAGGGGTTGCCAAGAACTGCTTCAGATGCACGACGAGGACAAATCACAGAGAAGCTCTCAGGAGTCTCAGCGAGCCAGACGCCAACAGGACGTAGTTCACACTCGGTCACTGACCACCTAAGGGAGACGATTCCGTATGTACAGTGACGATGAAGATCATCCCAGCGGTCGCTGGGCTCTCGGTTATTTATGAACCGGAGAACGAACCGCCGATTGTTGAGAGAGTGTTTCGCCCTAGCCGTCGGCCTTTCTTGCTGTCAGCGTCTGGCGATAGCTGAAAGTCGATACTGACATCTCTGCCAGCATAGTTTTTGTACACGGCTTGCAAGGGCACCCATACAAGACACGGGCAAGCAGAAAGCTCCCAAACCCTCACATCCCATCAGGAGATTCCAAATAACAGCAAGCGTCTCACACGAGATGCATTGCGTTCCTCCCTATCTCGGCTTAGCAAGACCTTGTCCGGGAAAGCCATCCGTGAAAAGGCCACCAAGTCTGAGACCCATGAAGCCGCCGGAGATACAAGCGATGCTGGATGTTCGCCCGCGTCTTCACCGGTGTTCTGGCCATCAGATCTACTACCCAATGAATACCCACGTGCGCGAATCCTCGCGTATGGATACGACACAAAAATCACAAATTACATGGCCGGGCCTACAAATCAGAACAGCATTTATTCTCATGCCAAAGGATTTCCTTTTCACTCTCTCCAGGGAAACGGTTCTTAACCGTCCATTGGTCTCCGTTGGTCATAGACTTGGAGGGATTATCGTTAAGGAGGTGAAGAGTTCACGCAGTTCGCGATTTACATCCCTGTCTCATGTATTGCTACTGACATCTTCACTTAGATGCTTGCAGGGTCTTCGACATCAACGGAGAGCCATCTAACAAGCGTTGTCGAGTCGACCTTGGCGGTTGTCTTCCTCGGCACCCCGCACCGCGGGAGTCCAGATCTCGCAGCTCTTGGGAAATGGGCGCGTTCATTCGTCAGCGATTTCCGCGCTGAGACTACATCTACAATCCTTCAGGCACTCGTCTTGAGAAAAACAGACCAAGAAAGAGCACAGGAATCGTTTTCTGCCTTGTGGCAGAAGTACGAGTTTCGATTCATAACCTTTCAAGAAGCACTTGGGCTGACAGGATTGAATCTCGGCGTCCTTGGTAACAAAGTGGTACCCGACTACTCGTCATCTCTTGGGGACCGCCGCGAACATGCCGTAACCATCCAGGCCAATCACATGGATATGTGCCGATTTGCCGGCCCCGACGACCCAGGCGACCGCAAAGTTGCAGGAGAACTCCGATCGATATATGATCAGATCACCGAGGGGAGTGCTTTAAGGATCGAGCTAGCTGTAAGGGGGAAGCCTGCGCGAACCTCGGTCAACATGTCGTCCTTGGACTGTAGAGACACCGAGACCCGTTCACCAGAGCTGAAAGGGCTGCTCTCCGGTACGTACGGTTCCCAGGCATCCATGCTCGTCGGCGCAATGTGCGAAGACCAGCCAATCACACATGCAACTGGCTCTTTGAGAACCAGCTCCACAAGTCGTGGATAAGCGGAAAAGCTCAAGATTTGTCTCGGGGTATACTTTGGTTGAAGGGCAAGCCCGGCTCCGGCAAGTCGGTACTAATGAAGGAAGCCTACGGTCTATCGCCGAATTCTCCGGGAACACGCCAGGTCGGCACATTACTTAGCGACTTTCTTCTTTAACTCTAAGGGACAGGAACTAGAATGGACAAGGGCTGGACTTTATCGGTCGTTGTTATATCAGCTCCTCCGCCAAAACCGAGAACAGCTGGCCCGCTTTGCGCCACGCTTGCTTGCAATTCGCGAGGAAGGCGGCGGAGACGGATCAGGCGGTTCTAGCGATGTACTCCCCGCGAGTCGACTTTAAGACATGGTACACTCGTTGCTTACCAGCCAGCCGCAAGGGAGAAGGCCTTTTATATTCATCGACGCTATAGACGAATGCTAGCCGCGGCCCCGAGAGCTCGTCTCCTTCTGGTCGAATACTCCTACCGAAGCCTACAACGAGAGAGTTCATCTACATGTTTTACTCTCTACCCAAGACGCCACTACAATGCGATCCTGCCCGTCAATCATTGTGCACCATTTCAACAGAGACCACATTGCGACATACATAGAGCAGAAGTTCCACCTCATCATGGCTGTTGCGGAGCCACAATGGCCACGACTGCAAGATGCCATCTTGAACAACGCCGAGGGGGCCTTCTTACTGGCGTATCTCGTTGTCGAAAAGATGCTCGACAGATGGGAGGAAGGAGGAAACTTGGTGTACTGGCTAGAAGCATTTTGCCCAGCAAGCTCAGCGAGCTACTTGCGCAGATGCTTGCTTGTTTAGCCGAGCGATCCGAGGAACTGGCGCTACGGCTCTTCCAGTGGGCAATACTTGCTGTTATGCCTCTTCGTCTCCACGAGTGGCACCACATATTGGCTTTCATCAGGCGGCCGACACCCCCATCGCTGCAACAATGGCGGCTTTCAGAGCATTTCACCAAGAATGATAACCAACTTGAGAGGCAGATCAAGTGCCTGTCGAAGGGTCTGTTAGAGGTGATTATAAGCGCAGCGGAGCCAGAAGATGAGCTCCTGGAGTCCATATCCGTTTACGCCTAGCCCGGTTCTCTGGTTTTGGAGCACGGGGAGACCAGAGCCATCCGGGTCATTCAGAGTTCAGTTCGTGCGTTCTTTCTGATTCGGGGATTCAAAATCTTACACGCGAGCCTTGCTTCTGGCTCTTAACAGGGTCGTACCGATTTCCTCTGGGAAGGTGCCGGCCATGTCTCCATAATGGCGAGGTGTCTCAACTATCTGAACATTACCGAATTGGACACTGGTTACGGCACAGATAGACGCCACCGCACGACATAGGCGAAGCACCAAGAACACCGCGGACCGTTCTTCGAGCGCGACACTAGCTTTGCTCCAAGGGAGAAATGAAGCCAAACACAAGGAATAATGTCTATTGTCGGTTGGCGTGGATGGGATTGATATCATGCAATGGATTGGCACGACCCATACCGTTGCCGGCGACGTTCCTTTCGACGAGGTTCTTTGGACAATACCGGACACACCGCCTCTGGTTGTAAGTGGTCTCGGATGAGTCAGTAGAGACGAGACTTTTGGAGAACTACCCAGCACCTCTCTTATATGCGATTCATGAACTCTTTACTCATGCTAGGCTGGCTCGATCCTCGGGGGTCGATCTGTACCTTATTTCCGCACGACTCGGCGAGAGGAAAACCTGGATTCGTTAGAGGGCACTCAGTGAGCTTGATTTATCATAGGACACATCCATCGATGACTATCTCCACGAGCCGGGGCTGGGCAAATCTACTTTCGAGTTTCGGGAAGAGCGAAAACGTGAAGCGAAAGAGGAGGGCTGGGCGGATAAGAGAAGCGAATGTGAAGAACTGGGCGGACGTATAGGAAAGGAGACGAATCCAAAACACTGACGCGCAGCGGAAATTCGGTCAGTGGCCACTCTTCCCATGACCAACTCATGTCACGGCACGTGAATCTAACCAGCAAGCTAGGGGGTGGAGCACGTCAACTAAGAGGCCAGGGTCAGTCCGGTGATTTGTCCTTGGACGACAACGGTCAGGCTACTGTTGGCAGAAATCACTTTTTCTTGACACCTCAAACTGGCCGGTACAGTCTGGCACGCCCTTGCGGAGAGAAGGCAGTGTTGCGAGTTTCGGCTCCCCGAACAGGAGCGTCGCAAGTTTCTCGTCTGCTGGGAGCTACAACAGATGAGCCGACATGTCATCCAATCTTAGCGTCTCCGACCTTGAGGCTGGAAAGTGCAAGTCTGTCCGCTGGGCTGTTGGACGATCCGGTATCGTACGTCGAGTCCGGCGAAGAAGATATCCGAGAGTGGTTCGGAAAAACTATCAATGTACGGCTCCAATGAAGACAACCAGATTCTATTATCGCTTCCATGGCCCGGCCGGCCCGGCACTGGGTCTCCCATTATGTATCAATGCTCCCCAAGGATCATCCGCGGCGCCGGCTCTCCCTTGCGCGGGCCACCATCGCCCCTCCTCTCTGGGCCGTACACCCCGCCGGGGGAGGCCGCCGCAATGGACCGCACCTCTTCGAACCCCTGCGTTCCCATGTCCAGCCCGACGAGGAGGCTCTGAGTCGAGCCGAAGGTCGCACGCACCGTTTGCACCCCGCCACCCTCATCCTGGCTGCTGCCGCCGTCGCTCGCCGTCGTGACCAAGAGCACGGTGTCGTCCTCAGCGGATCGCGAGTCCATCACGACAAAGAGTCTGTTCATGGGCGCGTCCAGCCGTTCCGCCACCTCGGGCGCGGACATGCCAACGAAGGGCGAGGGCGGCAGTTCCGCGGCGGAGCCGGGCGTCGTCGCCGTCCCCGCATCCTTGTCCTTGTCGTCATTCTTCCCGCTTTGGAGGACGACAAGGCACGGCCCAAGGCCCGGGGCGAGCTCCTCGCTGTTGGCGTAGGCGACGGAGAGGAAGCGGTCGATTACCTGTGTGGAGTTTGGGTTTCTCCTGTTAGCGAACACGGGCCAAGGAACGGGGATACACACGCACAGCGGGCGGGATCTCAGCAGTACGGCAAACTGCGAAGGTAGCCATAATCTCAGGGGATTGTCGTTCGATCCGTGCTGATTTAAGCTGATGTAAGTTTGGGACCTTCGCGGAGATAGAACATTATCCAAGAGAATACCTTAGGCAGTGTATCTGGAGGATTGCTCGGCAGGCTGGTAATAGCGGTGTAAAAGTACCTACATTAGCCCAATAGGAAGTAATACTGTATTGATATTAGGGTTTAGTGGCTTTGCACGCATTCCCGATAACCTAGTTATTCCAGTACTTATTCATGATTTTATTAGCCCTAATACCTATGTAGGCATGTCATGAGGCGCTCCATTGCCGCGGCATCACCGCCAAAGTATATCCAGTTTACACACCCAAACAATCAACTTCCCCTTACTCAGCCAACTGCATACCACGCACAAAGATGCTCGCCCTAACCGTCGCTCCACCGCCAACATCGAAGCTGTCCGCAACACACATGCCCGCAGCACCAACCACATCCCGGAAGTCCACTTCAACGCTGCCAACCTCCTGAGCCTTGTTCACCAGCGAGATTTTGAAGTTGCTAGGGTTTGCCAGCATATCAGCTGTTAGGGGGATGCGGAACGCCTGGTCGAAAGAAGGGTTGAAGATATCCGTGCCAGGTGTGTACGTCTTGACGGCGGTCTGGAAACTCTTGTCGCCGAACGCTACCTTGACGCTGGGCTGGAGCTCATCGCGGTCACCCTGGAGGCCGAGAGCGCTGGCGATGAGAACAGTGGCGAGACCGCAAATCAGGCCGTGGCCCTGGCCCTGGCTGGCCGCAGTAGAAAGAACGTTCGCATCAGACACGAGGTTGTAGAACTGCGCATGAACGGTCAACCTAGCACCCGTAGGCTTCCCCTCATGGCTAAGAGCCAGCTCGTGCGAACCGCCCTTCAGCAAGATATCCTTGACAGCGGTGGAGCCGTGTCCTATGTCGTCATCACTCGCCGTATCATCGTCTCTCACAGCCGTGAAGATCTGCTGCTCAAAGTCTGTGATGAGGAAGTCGTGTGTTTCGTTCCACTCGGGGTTGTGATTGTTATCCACGACCGACGTCTTCCATTCCTCCTCGGCCCCGACCTTCACTTTGACGTAGCAGTCCGGTGTATCCTCGAGCTTGACCTTGGCCATGAGCCTGGACATGCCTCCTCTGATGCCGCCCTTCTTCTTGTCTGGCGCCGAGATGTTGGTCGCCCTGCCGACAGTGAGACGCAGGATACCGTGGTGGGGCTGGTAGGTTTTGAAGTAGTCGTTGTTGTTGTCCATTTTGACGAGGAAGCGGTTGGGAAGAACGGCCATGGACTCGATGATGCCGAGGATGGTGCTGCGGATCGTACCAGAGAGCAGCGCGAAATCGAGAACGTTTGCCGCGTCGGTGAAATCGAGTTCGAGCCTGGGTGGGTTGATGAATGCTACCTGTGCTGCGCCGATCTTGAATGCGTGTTAGTGTATGATGCGCAAGCGTGTGATGAGTACCTATATGAGGGAGACGTACCAAGGGAACGACGTTGATCAGAGGACAGAGCAGGACGCTGATCCTGCCCTTCATTCGGACTTTCTCGATACCCTGGATGTTTTCACACTGGTTAGCCTGAGCCAGACCTTCAGCAAACTATCATAGTGTGCAATGACTTACCACTTTGGGAACCATATTTCCGTCCAATTCTATATCGCAGACACCATCCCAGTTCAAATCCATATCGAGCTTGATGCCCTGAGTCGTCGTCTTGTGCACGTCGACATTTGAGAAGCGAATGGGCACGTGTCCAAGATCGATCTTGACAAATTTGAGGTTGGAGAGAGGGCTGGGGAGCGTCGACCTGAGAATGGGTTCGACAGTTTCTTTCACCATGTTACCAGTGTAGACACAAATGTTGGGCCATAGCTGTTCAACAATGTCATTGAGGAAGCCTGTTTGGTGAATTAGGTAATTACTAGTATGCAAGGATGGCATTGAGTGTGCAATAGCTCACCTGCTGGTTCAGCACCTCCAGAGGCGGTCAAGGTATCGACAAGTGATTGGGGCGCTGACATGATTCGGACGTAAGTTGTGTGTTTAGGTACCTGTTTCGAGGTCAATGGAGTAGTAAGCAGATGAGAATAGGGAATTGAAAGAGCAGTAGTTGACAGAACCCGACCACCAAGGGTGACGTAAATGCGGGGTCTGACCCCACGTGAAAGCCACATATTGTGAAGCCACAGATATGCACAAACTTGTTGGAGAAACAGTTCCCTGTTCTACCGGCCAACAGCAAATGCTGTGCTACACATCGTGGCAGAGTCCTCCTGTCCGTGCTGTCCCAGAACCAGATTCAAATACAATGGGAATGGTATTGCGCCGGCCGTAGGGGAAGAGGCTTCAAAGGGCGATATGAACCACTGGGGACTGTGGTGGGAGTGTGGGGGGGAATGACTCTCTTTTGAAGAGCCCCAAAGATGTTCAGGCAGAGCCGCCCAAGCTAACTTCCACTGGGACTCCACAAACTCCGGGGGCCCTGCAACAACGCCAACCTCCCCTACCTGTAGTTACGGCCGATCTAGGAATTCATAAGGTACGACGGATTCCCCTTCACCAGCACCCCACCAGGGGGATACAGGTGCCGTTCTCCGTTGTGTCAATAGCTCTGAGAACTCGAGTTTGTCTCTCTAAGCTCAACCCTGCATTTATTCTCATCGCAATTCCCGAAATTCTCATTTCATCCTGCTGCTTCTGCCTCATAACTCTGGCGGGCCCGACGATCTCCAACGGTACGAGGACCCTCAAGATCGTCAAGGGGATTACCAGAGAGTAGAGCCCCGGGCGGGCTCCTGACAATCACCTTTTTGCCTTTCTTACATTCACTTGATATACTTTTTCTCTCTTCTACCCAGTGGCCTGTGGATTGGCCGTGATCGGGCCGATAGATGGCGCACGAGAAGCTCGGGAAGCGAGGAGGATCAAGATCATAAAGATCAGGCCACGAAAGCAGCAACAGAGATCAAAATTGGGGTAGTTATCATGTTTGAATTTGCGATCTCAACGGATAATCAACTCCATACTCAAGAACAAGTCCACCGCTGGGCCGGACGAGGTGCCAACCATCGTACGCCAAGCAACCAAACAACCAAAAGGTATACATGAACCCCCGAAGGCAACAACAGCTCAGCAAATTCCAGCCATCCATAGCACAAGACCAAACCCAACGACCAACAAAGACCAAGTGCCTGAATCCAAACCCTAACACCAACCAAGACCAAACCCAGACCCAAACACCCTAAACACCCACCAACCAAGACCGGATCCAAGCACAGAGGCCACAAGGCCAAGAGACCGAAAGAGGAGACCAAGAGGCGGAACCGATAGAGGTTAGTCGAAGGGCACCAAGGCCCGAAACCGGAAGAGGCGACCAAGCGAAGAACCGAGACAGTACCGGAAGAGGCAACCGGAAAGAAGCATCGCTGCGGCGAGAGGAGATTAGGCCACGAACCGCCTGCCCACCTTGGTGTAGAGCGGGGCGGACCCGGAAAGCGGGCCACAAACGGTCTCGACCTTGCCGTAGGCAACCGTCCTCATCGTGCCGGAGACGCGGGAGGACGAGACTCGGCCGTCGGCGACGATGGTCTGGACGCCGGTCCAGCGGACGTTGAGTCGGCCTTCCCAGACACGGGCGGAACAGGAGACAGCGGGGACGGACTCCGACAGCGAGATGGTCGTGCTCCACCCGAGGGTGTCCGACCGCTTGTCGCTCCCGCCGTAGGACTGCGTGGTCCCGCCAGTCCAGCCGACAGCGATGCCCGACTCGAGGAAGGGCACCGAGGCCCGGAACGTCGTGCCCATGTTGAGCGACATCGAGTTGCCGAGCGAAAAGGAAGTCTCCAGTTCGACCTCCTGGGACCCCGAGAATGTCCAGGAGTAGTCCGTCCCGTTCCAGACCGCAGAACCCTCCCGCAGCGTGACGAGCCGGAGCCCGTCCTCGGGCCCAAAGTCCTCAAACACGATGTCGTCAACATAAGCCGACGACATCCTCTTGAGGAAGATGGGGGCGAGTTGGTCGAGATCGTCACCGGCCCGGCCCTGGAAACCGACCAGAACGCCCGAACCGACATCCACCGCGGTGGCCGACAACCGGGCGGTGTTGTCGACGCCAAAGCCCCACGAGCGCGAGTTGGTGGCGATATCGATGCGGCCGACGCGCACCGACGAGGACGACGAATTGGAGACCTTCCAGAGGGTCATCCCTGTGATGGACTCGCCGTCGGCAAAGACCAGGTCCGAAAATTGGTCCTTTCGGACCCCGGCGCGAACCTCAAGGCCGTCCGAAAAGCCGACCACCAAACCGCGGAGGTAACTGACTTGCCCGTTGTTGCGGTACACCCGCAACGTGGACACAGTCGCGCCCTCTTCACCAAGAATGGTGAAAGGGCTGCCCCCGGAAGACGAACCGACGCCGGTGGGGCGGACGCAGAGGTCCGGGCTCCACTGGGCAGCGAGGGCGGCGCGCGGGAAGACGGCGGCAACCGAGAACGAGACGGCGAGGGCCGACGAAGCCGCGGAGGAAGCGGTGGACAAGGCGAGGCGCGAGAAGACGCGAGGCGAGGCGGCCAGCGCAGCAGCAGCAGCAGCAGAAGCCCCAACAAAGGCCGAGACAACCGCGGAGATCACCACAGGGCCGAGCTCCGAGAGGAGCGCGCGGCAGAGGGGGGGGGTCGACGAGACAGCGGGCGAGACGAAGATGCCCAAAAGGGCGGGGAGAGCGCAGGCCACGAAGGCCGCGAAAGCCGATGCGTGCTGCATAATTATTTTTCGGTACTGGTTGTTGTTAGCCACACAGTCGGGCATGTGCGAAGGGTGGGTAGGCGACTTGCGTTGCGTGAAGGTGTCTTTAAATTTTTGACGCCTGCCGTGTGGAAGGCGCGAGCGACAAGGAGGGAAAGCGAGCGCGGAAGACGAGCGCAAAGAGACGAGTGCATCGAGGGACGGGCGCGAAGAAAGCTGGTCGTTAGATGAAAAGAAGAAAAGGACTTCGAGGTTGGGGGGGACGGCTTTCATTATTTAAGGTAAGTTTTCGGCCAGACACTCGCCGCCCGGATCACCCAGACGTTGATTTGTTTGTTTACGCTACCTCAGCGATAGGAGGTGCGCTTTACCATTTTGAGTGTGCAGATTCGTAACATTTGCCTTGTCGGCCCACAATATCACGACCGTTCGATCTCTATCAAGGCCTTGTGATCATACATCTACTGCGACTATACCGCTTGCGTAGAGTCTATGTTGGGGGATTCGTAAGACTTGCCTCGCCGGCCCACAATGCCAACCACTATCCGGTCTGTATTAAGGTGTCACACTGCAGGATAGCCAGGGGTAAAAGATTGATGGGAATATATAATGAATCTGGTACATTGAAATAGATGATCAGAGAAAAGATCTAAGAAATAGATAGATCATTCTGATCACTGCTTATATACAAAGGAAAAGCCCCATAATAGTAAGATGCTCCCTATATATTTGTCACGGGATCACCTGACCTATGGTTGCGTGCCTCGGTTCCAGTATTTGAGATCTGGTCATGCTCCCGCACCTGTCATTTAGATCTTGCTCCTGTAGTCGCAATATCAATCTTGTATGTGCGAGCTGACCCGACTGGTGCCCGCCACAGTATATTGCGACCCTCTTCTGCAAGAACGGTCTTGTTCTTGCGTCTGTCTTGTTTTTGACCTCTCTTGCATTCGGATTTCTGTTCAGCGTTCGTCATGGATCTTGCTACCGCTCAGCGCCTCGTGGAAAAGGTTGCGGCCCTGGAGAACCAAGTCGCTGCGCTCCAACAACAGCTCCTGGGACGCCCGAAACCCCGCCTCCCAGATCCTGAAAAGTTCACTGGGGCCACAAGGCACAATTCTTCTACCTTTACGGAAACCTGGATTCGAAAATCCAAGCCATGGTCCTTCCACAGCTTCTCAAGGCGGAGAACGACGGAGTATGGGACTTCCAGATTATCCTCGACCAACTCGAACGCGTCTTCGACGACCCGACAAAGAGGAATACAGCTGCGAGCAGGTTGCAAGGAATTCGACAAGGGAATGACACTCTCTCAGTCTATCTCTCTCGATTCGAACGACTGCTCTACGAAGCAAATGCCAATTCGTGGCCGGACGACTCGAAAATCGCGATTTTGCGAAACGGTGTCAACGACAAGCTCAAGACAAAACTCGATGTGCAGTTGGAACTGCCCACTAAATACGAAGAATTCGTCAAGGCTCTACACAAGCTTGGTGGACATGGTGCCTCCGGACAAGGGAACGCTCTTAGCAACTTCGGAAAGCCCCCAGCCCCAAAGATCGGTGAACCAATGGATATCTCTGAAATGGATATATAGGATGACGATACACTCCGTGTTTTGGGTATCCGAAAAAGAGGCTCGGTTCGGTTCGCGCCCAGCTCAACGCCTGCACAACGACAAGCCCGGCGGGAGACTGGAGTCTGCGTGCGATGCGGCGACCCAGACCATTGGGCATCGGACTGCCCTTACGCACGCACCTGCTTCACATGGTCCGAACAGTCTTGCTCGAGTTTCTGATTCGGTTTCTGAGACTTCTGGTTCTGGCTCTGGTACACGTATGCGGTACTCCGCGGCTATAGTGCCTGAGTTCAACGAGTGATTCGACGCTGGTTTCAGTCTTATCTCAGCTCCTGCTTTTGTTGACCTCGTTGGGGGTCCTTCGTCTCTGTCATTATATCCGGGTCTCGGATTACGGTTTTGTTCTTGCTTCTGTTGTGGTTTTGATGGATGGGGTCTTGTTTGGCATGGGGAAGTGTCACGGGATCACCATAGTGAGCTGCCACGGTGGTGGTTCCGTGTAACAGACGAGGAGAAGCAGGGGGATTGAGAGAGCGAGTTAGTGAGCGAGCCTTTGATGGACTCCAGAAGCATTCAACTAAGAAATGCGATGTTGTAGGCATGGTCGTCGACCGGGGGGGTCTAAACCAGGTAGACGCAAGTGTGGCGCTGGGGATGACGAAGGTGAAGGCTATAGCCGTCACAGTCCATACGACCGTCATGGCTCAGGGACCGTGACCTCCTATCGCCATCTCAGCGACTTGGTAACGGACACTGGTAAGGATACCGAACGTCGAGAAGAGAGTGCAAAAGGATTTGAAGTAATAATACGTCAAACAGGCTCGCGAACCCGAGATCGAGGCGTCTTCGTCGCTCTGTACTGGTGGTCCCTTACACCTCCGCCCAACTGCAGCGGCCCGATAGGTCGCACTGGCCGGCACTTCGTCCATTCACTCCATTGCTATGTACGCTCGAGTTCGAGCGAGGGTGAGAGAACGCGCACGAAGAAGGAACACCGGATTCCTACGAGCTGTTAAACCAAGACCAGTCACAGACGATCGCTCAGGTTGCCTGGCCCTTGACACCCTCCAGGCTCCATGGCAAGTAGCAGCAGAGGAACATCGTCCATCAGCGAGAGATCGACTTCCGCCATCAGGGTTCTGGAATGCCAATGGCGGCTTTTTCAGCCGCAAAGGGCAAAATACTGCGTTTGGAAGCGCGATAGGTGAGGATGCAACCGACAAAGGAGTCGAGAACTTTCAGGAACCCACCATGCTCCGGCCGGCAAGTCCAGGCTCCAGCCCCGTTGCCATGTTCCCCGTAGTTATCCGGTCTTGGCTCTGCGCGTCTCGGGCCGGCGATGAGGATCAGCACAGTGTCCGCCGTGAGAGGGCCGAGGGGATTATGTCGGGGACCTGGAGCGGCGGCCGTATGCAATTAACCGATTTCGGTATGTGCTGGGGTCTGTATGGACTGTGCGAATTCTCCCATGATCGGAAGCGACTTTGGACTTCCATCGTTGCTGAGTCGCATTTTGAGAGATCCATCGTAACGATCGTTAAGAAGTTCGTGCGAATTCGAAGTGGTTGCAGCCAGGTGTCTATAACATTTCTAGAACACGACTCGACAAGATCGATAAGGCGGAGCAACAGCCTGAGAGAGCTCTGGATAGGTCATGGTTGTTCTAACTCATAGATGGAACTTGGAGGTTTGTTGGGGATTATCCGCGCCTAACTCGGGATCTCGTTACCGTGCTGCGTCATGACTGCACGACCAGGCTGAAGGCCACCTTCCGCGGCCAGGGCAACACCAATAGGGAAAGAGCATTGAGACGAAAGTCAAGCTCATTGGCAGGTACCCCGCTCAGTCGACAATCCGATAAGAAAAAGAATTCGAAGCGCGGCAGGAACTCCCAAACTAAGTGGATAAAATTGGCCAAATTCAGACGAAAGAGACGGCATTCTTCGAGAAGCTGTACGTTTATTGATCCAGCCGCATGAACCATGCAATGGCAGCTGCCGTTTCCCATCCGGCGCTCCATTCCGGAAGACTCAAGGAGTGGGCAGACGGCTTGCTGAATCTCGAGCCAAAACCTACTACTATCTCGCACAGTCTCGTACCTGGGATTAAGAACACCACATTGTCACACCCTGGATACCGAAACCTGAGATGGATCATCTCCGTAACGCAGTGAGGTCCCACTACCAATACAGCAGGGTATGGAGCTCCTCTGACAGTCGAAGCTAGCCTACCTCGTACAGTGACGTGTTCCCCCACACAAGCCACCTGCTGCTGTGCCTCCCCAGTCCAGCCAAGTCGCGTCACGGCAAGATTACAGTACCTTGCCACCTCAGTGTAGGAACGACTCGGAATGTGCGCCGCAATCCTCGTGCGACTGCTGTAACCCAGGCCTGCAGGGCCGGTCGAACGGCATGCCAGAAAAAGGCCGGAAGCTGCCCGACCTCCCTGTTCTTCCACCCCACGCCCAAACAGCCCCCGCCCTCCATGTTTTACATAGCAAGGAATTAGCCGCCGTCCACTCACTTGGCACGCGCCGGGCACGCTTAGTTATTCTCTTGCTCGAATATCAGATGACAACAGGCGACATCACGGCTCCGGCGACACCAGTCAATCCGGGCTCGAGTGTCTCGACATGGCTGCTCATCGCCCACAACCATCACTAGTTCCACTACAAACCCTTACGTCAGAAGAAGGCTGCGTCGCGACTACACCTGACAGGAAGTACTACCGCCGGGGCAATGCCTTCATTAAGCGCTGCCTCCGGCCGAGCGAGTTCCTGCCCGGGCCCCAAGGGATCCACATACCCCGATTCCGCAAGGAGTCGCTCAAGAACGAGGCCGACACGCTGCGCTTCATACGCCGGTACACCGAGATCCCCGTGCCCATGATCTTCGCCGACTTCGAGGACGACGATGCCTACTACCTCATAACCGAGTTCGTCGAGGGCGTCAGCATGGCCGACCTGCCCGAGCACCAGAAGGACGTGGTCATCGCCGAGGTCGAGGGCCATCTGGCCAAGCTGAAGGAGCTCAGATCAAATCGCATGGGCGGGCCATCGGGGATCGTCATCCCCCCTTACCGGGTCCTCTGCGAGACGGAGAGGGAAGACTGGTCCCAACTGCGGCCAGCCGAGCGCAGCGACTATGTCTTCTGTCACAATGACTGCTCGCAGCACAACATCATTGTCAACCCGGACACGCTCAAGATCGCGGCCATCGTCGACTGGGAGTATGCCGGCTTCTACCCGGAGTACTTTGAGTTTCCCTTCTACAAGCGCAATGGCCCATCGGTGGCGCTGGGGGAGGAGGAGGACGATACCTTTGAACTGCTTAACTTTCTCAATTCGCAGCTGATGTGGGAGGTAAGACGAGTCGGGGCAACCGCTCCAATGCGATTCGAGGGTTGTTGCTAACCACGATGCGGCCTAGAACCAAAACCGGTCTCCTATTTCAAGATGAAAAGAGATGCCTTCTTTCCAGTCACATCTCTTCCTGTCAATTGTCAGACATCATGGACGCGTCTTGATGTGGGACAACCATCGGATGGCATGAGTTTTCCCTTTGGGAGACCGCCACCTGCGACGCAGGTTAAGATCATTACTGGTCTCTTGTGTCCAAACCTCGACGCCCAAGTCTGTTTGCGCCTTGTAACTATAAGTCATCTGGAGCTTGGAGAGCATTTCTCACAGTGTGCAGCCGCTTAAGCACTGAGCCCAAAAATTCCGGGGCTGTGCATGTATGTACGGAGGTATGAACGGAGATGCAACAAAGCCGTAGCACACGCCGGAATATTTATGCACCAAAAGATGGACGGGGAAGCAGGCCTCTGCGCCCCGGCCGGCAATGAGTCCCAGCGGCTGGTCCTCACACTGTGCTGGCCGGCACCTAGATTTTGGATTTAATGGCGTCGGATGTTAGTAACAGGATAAGCATCCCAAATCGGTGTGTTGCACGTTGCGACGTGGGCGCGGGAGAGGAGGCATCAGTGCTCCGTCCTTAATCTCTTAATAGTGGCAGTTCTGGACTCAAATCATGTCACTTGTGCAGACTACTGGGCGACTGATTTCCACTGACCTGCTCGACAAGAACCCCATCCTGCGCATCGGCCCGCCCAACCTGGCCAACATCGCCCTCGAAGCCCTCATCGCCCGCATGACGCAGAGCAAACACGCCGCTGCCGTACCAGAAGACTATCTGCAGCATTTTCTCACGTGCAAGACGACACACCTGGCACGTGGACCCAGTCGACGGCGGCACCGTGCTGGGCTACCTACTCGCCAACATCCTCGCGGGCGGGCGCCGAGACTCAACCGCCATCACGACGACCGCGCCGTCTTATACTCCTGCCTGAAGCATCACGAGACCGTCTACCGCCGGCTGGGGGGCGGCCGAGGTACGCGCGGCCGGGTTCGACGACACGGACCAGCGCGGCGCGACAGCTGCCGTATCTGCAGGCCGTCGCGCGCGAGGCGATGCGCCGCCACCCGGCCGTGGCGATGCTGCTGGAGAGGATATGTGCCCGAAGAGAGGGCTGGCGTTGCCGGACGGGTGGTCGTGTGTTCCTGCCGGAACGGTGGCGCGCGTGAATGCGTATGTGGTGCAGCGGAATAAGGGGCTGTAGGGGGAACAGGATGCGGACGAATTTCGGCTTGAGCGGTGGTTGAGGGTTGAGGGAGAAACAGAGGAGGCGTACAGGGCCCGGCTGCAGAAGATGAATGCGGCGGGTCGAGGGTATGTATGGGGAGGAATCTGGCGTTGGTCGAAGTGTAGAAGAGCGTAGCGACGTTGGTGAACCGCTACGAGATAGAGCTGGCGGATCCGGAGAGGGAGTGGTTGGTTACGAGCCCTTGGTTTGAGAGACAGTTGATTGTGAGGATGAGGTTGCGCAAGTGAAGTCAGTGACGGGAGTGGTTGAGAGGTTGAAGAGGCGTCCGTCGGGCATCGACTCTTTCGGCAGAGGCTCCGCGAAGTAGAAGCACAAAGCTTGTTCGCGGAGGCCCGAGACGGTGGGAACAGAGAAGCGCCACCGACGTTGTGCAACACAAATGTAACCTTTTTCTATGTATGTACCGAATGCAATTATGTACATGAATTAAGCCGAGTCCCTACTGTACACTCGGACTTGGGAAACATGCATGTGGTGGAGCGGAGAAGGCACCAACCTGGGCTGCAGGTCGATAGGTACAGGTACCTTCCTTGTCACCCACCACTTGCCGACTACAGTCTAAAAAGTCAAAATAGCGCCAGCCTGGCCTGGAACGGTCGCCGCCACCTCCGATGATCCAAGCAGGGTGTACTTGTACTCGAGCGAACTAGGCGAGAAGCTGCCGGCCGGCGCATCATTCGTGCCGCCGCCAAGGTCATTGTCATTGAGGGTCGCATACCCAACCTCCTTCGAGTCGCGGCTGGTAACAGGGAACTCGACGTTCTTGAAGACATTGCTCTCAACAAGCGCCTGGGCGCCCATGCGCGTGTTGATGGCCGTGCTGCCGTTCTCAAAGTACGAGTTGAAGATGTGCGCAGTGCCGAAGCGGAGCAGGGGCGCACGCGAGTTGATATTCTTCCAGACGTTGTTGGCATACGTGATGTGGAGCTTGCCCTTGTCGTCGGCCTCGTTGTTGTCGCTGTGGCCGACCAGGGACGCCTTGAAATGGTCGTGGAAGTAGGTGCTGGAAATCGTGCGTGTGAGCGTGGTCTGGCAGCCAGCAGGGTGAACAAGGGCAAGAACACGGGTAGGCTCACTTGGAGATGGTGATGAAGTCAGACCCGTGCGAGGAATCAACCAGCCCGTCATAGAAGTCCTTGTCATGCGTCAGGTCCGAGAAGAACTCGCAGTGGTCGACCCAGACGTTGGTGCTTTCCTGGTATGATCTCAGTCGTGGTTCTCTCAAGCAAACATGGCATGATCATCGCACCTCGATCTTCAGCGCGTCTCCGTTCTCGGCCACCACAAACGAGCTGACAATGTTCCGCAGAATCAGATTGCTTTGGCGCCTGAAGTGAAGGCCGACTCCCTTGAAACCTGGCAATCGTCAGTTGGACAAGACATGCCATTTTCAGAAGCGCCTCAGCTCACCCGACCCCGGCAAGCCGACGATGGTCCTGTTGCTGCCAACGCGGACCTTGGTGTTTCCCTCGATAACGCCGTTAACCACAACGACGGTCGGATTGCTATTCTTCTCGTCGACAGCGGCGGTGAACTGGGCAAGAGTCGACACCGTAGTGGTCGTACCTCCTGCGCCACCCTTTGTTCTACACAGTGGACACGAGTCAGCAACGTTATACTTGTCGAGACTCGCCATCCTTGTATCCTACCCTCCATTGAGACTGGCATATCCAATGTTGGCAGCATCGGTGATGGTTGCCCTCTTTGCCAGCCGAGGCGATTCTGACTCTGGCCGAGTCGGGGTTGGCGAGGCCGCCGCGAGGGCTAGGAGAGAGGCAAGCGCAAAGAATTTCATAGTGAGTGCTTGCAGATCCAGGAGGAATTTAACATCAGGTGTAGCGACCGTGGCGAAAGAGTGAAGTCAGAGGATGAGCAGGCGCCAGGGGCAGGAAGCAGTGTCTCGTTAAATAGAATTCTACAAAAAGTGTCTCCGCAACGGCATCTTCTTCTTGTTGTCAGACTGGTCCTGACTCCGGTTCTCCCGGCGGAGAATCTCTGAGTGCCATTCGGCTGTCTCCTTCCGCTTTTCCCTACCTGAGAAGACCAGGTGATTGCCAGCTTGGGTGAATGCATTTGGCGCCCATACCGGACCGCGTCTCCAGCGATGCCGATCGCCCTCCAATCCACTGTGGAAGTATCTGATACCGCCAAGCTCGCGTACTGGGTTGTATGTTTGATGTTTCATGCATTTCCCCACACTCTCGCGACTGGATCCTACCCATACACGCCATCTGGTAATGTACACTACCGGCATGCCGAGATTCTAGTGTCCCTTTATTAATGTTCGCACGTCAAGGAACCCGGATTCCCTCCTCATCGTCAATTCCCCACCAATCCTGTATTTCTCCGCCCACCTGCCAACGCGAACTTACTCCTGTGGTGGTAGGAGGACTCCTGCAATCTCGAGGCTCCGTTCTTCTTGCTCGTCAGAAGATACCTACTAGCTGAAATAAAGAGCACGGAACCGCCACCCGCCGTGGGAGCGTGGAGCGACGATGCAGCACTCGCTGAGTAGTGGCGCGATCGGTTTTTCCATCGACTTCGACACAGCGGTCATACTATTATTATAGTATAGGCCCACTCCCGGTCCTTAGCTCTGCGACATTTTGGAACGCGGCCATTAACATCCAAATTCCACGATATAGACCATAACGGGCAAGAGGTTTTTGGTTGCAATATTGGGAAAGTCGTGAGAAGGAAGGAACAACGAAGAGTGATGAGCGGAATTGCAGTGTCGCAATTCCGAGTGGGAATTGAATCGCCTTTAGCAAGCGAATAGTAGTCATGAGAAGACAAAACAGTATATCTGATTGTAAACCTCATGCTTGCCTTTCATGAGAGTACCTACCTCCGGCTGTTTCTCGTGCTGTCGGTGGTTATGGCTGGCTTGTCTCCGATCGACGTCATGCCTATTGTTATGATGCTGAGTGCAGGTCTACGACGCTGGTAGCAACAAATGCTCTCTGCCGGTATAGTAGTAAGTGAAAGCCTCGACAGGTGGCGATCTGTTTTGTAGCTTCGCTGTGCTCAGGTAGGGTGGTGCGATCTATCGAACTTACAACTCTAGTAGTTTCCTGATGCCTTCGTGGCTCTCCCTCAAACTGAACACATTAGGTTCTCATTCCATCTATACTAGGTGCTTCTCATATGAGCATAATATAGTACGGTTCTCATGTTCTACACTCCTTTATGTCACTCCCCCTGTTCTCATTTTTCTCATTCCCTTTTCCTCGTTTTTCTCACCTCGTGCTGTTTGCTTTTATCTCTTCGTACCCTTTTATTTTTTTTTCTTTTCTTTTTTCACAATTTCTCTTTCTTTTCATAGATATATCGAGTGCCGTAAAGCCACATTACTAGGCGCCTTAGGTATTGAGCCTCGCAGGGACGGATTGTGGCACTCTCGAGGATTGGGGGCTGTGCTACCGTGAGAGTGCAAGGCGCGTCTTGGGTTACAGCAACATCTGATTTGCCCATGACAGGCTTCTTTTCGTTGGTCACATCAGAGGCAGACACAGTTCCCCACCTCTGTAGGCCTCCGTGCATAGAGAGTCAGACTGCCTTTCTTTAGGCCGCGTTCCGGGAGAATGCTTTTGTACGAGTATTTTGAACAAGCTAATCCGCTTGCCTTAGCTAGGCAAGTGTTACTGTTGCCCATTCCTGTGTCCTCATCAATCTTGATTCCATTCCATCGTGAACACAGTCGACAGATCAAGAATGGCGGCGACGTCCAATGCTCAGTATCAACATTTCGTCCCTCAGTTTCTTCTGAACAACTTCTCCCATCCGTACAAACCCGATGGCGAAGGCCCTCGAAGGCGGAAAGGTGCCGGGAAGCGCAAGTACGAGAAGGGCATGTACCCCAAGGACCCCGTCGTCCGGAACCTCGACCTTCTCGCGGACCCGCCGACCATCTGCGAGAAGCCTGTCAAGCGCATTCTCGGCCAGATGAACATGTATCAGGACACCAGCAAGCCGACCGAACAGCAACAGCACGTTGAGTTACTGCTCTCCAAGCTGGAGATGCGGGCTAGCGAGATCTTCCGGAAGATCACCAAGGCGTTCGAGCAGAAGGAAGCTGGCTTATGGCTCACGCGCACCGAACGAAACCTGCTCCGCAAGTTTCTCTTCTTGCTGAAGTACCGTGGTGACACCTTTCGGCACCGCTTCTTCCATCAAAACCCCGAAGACTACAGAGAGAACGACAGAGAGCTGCTGCGCGAGTACATGGCCAAGCATGGCTTCAAGAGGCCCGTCGACGTTTGGTTCCACAACATCAAGGCCATCATCGAGCTGGACATGGACCCTGGAAGGAGTTGGCAGCTTGACCTTCCCAAGCGCATGTATCCCGACGATGCCATGTGGTTCGTTTCCCATGAGGGGTTCTACTACATGGCGATCTGCACACCCTCCGATGCCAAGGACGAGTTTATCCTCACCGACAACAGCTACAACATTTTTGAAGGACCAAATCACTTCGTCAAGGACGCAAACTCCGGCGAACTTGGCGGCTCAGCCTACACGCCCCTCCACGAATTCGCCCCTGTATCGCCCAAGCTCATGATAATTCTTCGGAGCTCGGTGCTGCCCAACGCTTTAGAGGATGTAGACCCGGAGGTCAAGGCGTTCCGGGCCTGGCAGCGGTCCCTCGCCATCGACATGGTTTACGACTACGAAGTCACCTCACTGCTGGCCGACCTGCCTATCGAGAAGGCGACCAACAGCTACACGGAGATCGTTGACGGCCGGATATCTGCGATTAGCGGCGCGGACTGGAAGCCGAGAAAGGATGACAGATTCTGCTTCAGATTTTTCCCCATCTGCTCCAAACACGTGCACACCATCAACGGCATCCTGCTCGACAATGCCGGCCGTTGCTCCAGTGTGGTATTCGAATCCCAAGAAAGCTTTGCGAGGACCCTGGAATGGTACCTCACAGCCCCCTGCACCGTCGGGAAGAACATCGTTCCGGGGGATGCCGATGGCCGCTGGGCGACCCTGAAGAAGTTGGAAAGTGTGTCGCGCGCCCTTGGGTCCGACAAGGAGACAGTCTGGACACATCTCGAGGGCGTCCCAACCATCGACTACGAGGATTTTCGCACGAGAAAGCTTGCACAAAGGCGCAAATTGAATCGGATGTTTGATGGAGACGGGAGCTCCTTCTTTGAGGAGATCGCAAGGGAGAAGGGCTCACCGGAGCCTGAACTCAATGCTCATGATGCTGAGCTCTACTCGCTCCTTGGTGAGTTGCGGACCACATACCTAGGATTGCCCCTGATCTAACAGTCTCACAGGGGGTTCGATAGTAACCTTCATGGAGGATTTGACTCAAGCCGGAAGGATGTGGACGCTTCGAGTCAAAATCGACTCTTGGTCAAAGGGAAAGGTCGACGAGGCAGTCCGGCACCGCAACCGCGAGCTGCTCCTTGATGCGTATCTCCGGCTCCCACCGCGACGCATATGGCATTATATCAGATTCGTGCGGTTTAGTATCCTTTATGTCCACTACAACATTCCGATCGACGACGACGAGGGGTTCTCTGGACCGGAAGACGCTGTGGTGAGAGGTACGTTCATGCTATCAAGTCGCGCAGTACCTCAGTTCAAAGACCACTAATCACTGACTCCCAAACTCAAACACGTAGTTCACCAGCTCGTCTCGCCGGATCGACTGGCGAGACTCATCTACACTGCCGGCATGAACAGCATCGACATGCGGAGCCGGCCGTGGCTCGATCTATGGGATCCTTTCACGAAGGACAACTTGGAAAAGGTGGGACCGAGGGAGGTCCTCGGCTTGGCTCGGATGATCCTCTTTTATACCCCAGGTACAGTCAAAGAATATCCCGCTGGCACTTTATGCGACACATTGTGCCGCTCGCTGCTAACTAAATCTTGCAGGATACATTAGGGATTGCGGTAAGACGTCATAGCCCCTTTTTACATTGCGCCATTAGAACTAACCTCCACATAAGGCATCCCTGAAGTCCAGGACCTGGCTCGCCAGGCGCAGCTCGAAATCTTGAGAGCGGGTCTACATAACAAGCTTGGAATGAGCATGAGACTTTTCGATGAAGGGGACAGGATCGAGCTTCTGACTCGCATGATGGTCAGAGAAAGCTTCATGGATGCTCTCAGGGGAAGACTGGAACCCTCGTTTCTGCTGGATCTCAAAACGGCGCTCTTTGACGTCGCCTACCCAACTCCGCCACAGACTTAGTAGCAATTGAAAAGCAAGGAAAAGGGGTTGGATCGTCAGTCCCCTTACTTTCTTCGCAGCAACTCCAGACCATGCGCTTTGTGTTGAAAAGGTCAAAAAGGCCAGTTAAAGGAAGCCGTGACAATGTCTTTGTCTAAATCAATTTCCTAGCTCCCCACCCTCCACCCATAAAGAACCGCTTCACCCAGCTCGTATATAGCCCATCATTCGACCCCCTGCCTAGCACTTCCCTCTGACCCAGCAACCAAGTCAGAGTAAGCTATTCCAACGGAGACGACAGAAACCAGGTAATAGTGATGTGCACCTACACCCTAACAATCCAGCAATGCCCCCATTGCTTCTACATCCACGACACCACCTCGCCCAGCGCCCCCTTCCAGCCCTGCAGCCCTGCTGTGTCCCCCTCGACCAGTTGCCCGACGGCAACACCGTCGGGAGAGAGAAGGTTTGATGTCCCCTGTTCCCGGTGCGTGCGGTCGAGGTCGTCAATGAAGCCAATGGCAAATTCAAGCAGACATGGACTGGAGCGCGATCAAATGCAGAGAAACATATATTGGAAACCAGTAGAAGATAAAGGAGGGCCAGGCGAGGAGAGGGATGAGAAAAGAAGGGCGGAGATACGCGCATGGTGGGCCGCGTGTATAAGAGAATGGGAGGCGCGTTGGGGAGGGATGAGGGGAGGCAGGGGTTAGCGTGGGATAGAGCGGTGACTGCTAGAAAGTTGAGTGCTTACTGCTTAGGCAGGCCTGGGAACGTTCCGAGGAAGAGGGAGAGAATTGGCATCGGGAAGTTAAACAAGCCATGTATTGGACAAGGTTTGAAGGGTTCTTAAGATATACATGTAACATGATAAGCGCAGGCCTCCCCAGCAACCCCAGCAGCAAGTCAAACGAGCATTTTCAAGCGTCCCATGGTACCCAGGAACGCAGATGTTTGATCTACAATTAACTATGTATTAAAGTAGCAAGACCCAAATCAATCTAACACCGCGACGGACGGTTGATTACTAGTTCTACAAAGCAACGGCACCAACGAGGGTGAACAGGACAACAAGGCCGGAGATAATGACGGGAGCATTGGACGCGGCGGGAACGGTGCCCCGCATGGCGGCACTGCTCGAGGTGGATGAGCCGCTGCTGCCAGAGGTGCTGCTGCCGGCGGATGGGCCCTCGCTCGTCGAGGCCTGGTCGGTAGCCCACTGCGAGCCGGGACCCTTCAGGCCTGGGCCCTTGCCGGCGCCTTCCTCGAAGAACTGTGCGGAGTGAGTCAGCCGTCATGCCGTAGGAGACTAGAAAGTAAAAGAGATGTTGGAAGGTACCTTCTTGGCGCCCTCTGGGATGGCGGGAAGGGCCGTCGAGCTGACACTCCAGTTCGCATCCTGAGTGGGGCACTCGGCGGCCCGCGTAGTCGACGTGTAACCGCCGTCGCCAGTAGGGGCGGGCCACTTCTTCAGAGCACTCTGGAAGGCCGCGAACTCGTCGAGCTCCTTCCGCTCGCCCGTCTGGTCGACGCCGCCGTTCTCCTGGCCTCCCTCGATCTCGACGATGCCAAACTTGTTGGCCTCCATGCTGTACTCGTACATGAGACCGCCCGAATAGACGCCCGTCATGTTGGAGTGCATGAGCGACTCGAGCTCGCCGAAGTTGCGCTTGTTGTGGTTGCAGCCGTACTCGGACAGGAAGATGGGAAGGCCGTAGCCCGTGAAGTTCTGCACCTTCTTGTCCCACCCGGACGTGACGAAGTCGCTGCTGCACCACGAGTAGTCGTTCTGTGCGCCAAGGTTAGTGCTGATCTTCATGCCCCAGTTTCCAGCGAACTCACGAATGCGAAGAAGTCGCTGCGCTCGTCCTCCGAGCCGCAGTTGAAGTAGTCAGCGGTCTGTCTCCGGTTGGTGCTGACATCGGCAGCAGAGTAGCCGACGAGGATCTTGCGGTAGCCCCGGGCCTTGATGTAGGCGCGCATGTCACGGTCCGTCGCCTTCACGTACGGCGCGGCGAGGGTGGTATTAGCAAGGTCGTGGATGACCTCGTTGCCCGAGAAGAAGGCCATGGTGTTGGAGTACTTGGCGAAGGCATCGATGGTGGCGAACACGCTCTGCAGGTACGGGGTATTGTACGATCCGTGCGGGTCTTCGCGGTTGATCGAGTACTTGGGGTTGTTGGCATCGAGCACGACGTAGATGCCGGCCTCGGCGAGCGCATTCATGCACTCATCGTGGTCCATCGAGTTGTCGGTCGAGTAGACGCGGATGACGTTGATGCCGAGTTTCTTGAACTTCTCGATATCGGGCATGCAGACCTTGGTGTCGGCAAGGGGGTCGATGTTGGCGCTGGCGCCGCCGGGCTGGTAGTCGATACCACGGATGTAGAACCTCTCCTTGCCCTTGAAGAAGGCATTGCCAGTGACCGTAATGGGCTCGAGTTCGACTGCGCGCGGCTTGACCGGCAAGGTCGCTGTCGGACCGCCGTATACGGCCACTGCGGCCGTCAAAGCCGAAACCACCGCTGCAGACTTCATTGTCGTGTACTCAGTCGTGGGATTGGAGATGCAGAAGTCAAAAATGCCTGATAGCAAAACCAACAAGTCCGGAAAATAAAAAGAAGCAATTCCAGATATTCAAACAGCCATGAAACGAGCGAAATGGCTTTGTAGGAAAGTAAGAACGGTCTGGATGAGCGAACGACCGAAGAAGAAGCGACGTCTGATGGTGTTTTTGGAGTTGGACAGAGCAAGAAGCGGACAGATCCCGACTTCAGGAGACCCGACACTTAAAAGCCCCGCCGATCGGGACGGCGAGTAAGGGGGTTGGTGCATAGCCGCTTTCCAAGAGGTCTTGGAAGTCTCAGAAATCACGACTCAGCAGCGTCGTTACATCTGCCAAGAGAATACCAAGAGAATGCCATCCCATGGAAATGCGCTGCCAAGGGCCAGTAATGCCGGGGCTTGGCCCGGTGACACGGCAGCGTTTCGTGACCCAGAACTTGGAAGTGCTTGCTTGTGTTTGCGCTGGCAACATGGCGGGACGGCGGCAGCATTTATCGACCGACAAAAACCTGTTGAATGGCCATGGATAGCAAGCAAGACCTTCACAGTGTTTACGTGACTGATAAAATGGCCAAGGATTGGCCAAGCAACCGAAATACCCCCAAGAACGGCCAAGGGAGAAAAGCCCCACAAAATTGCAGGTTTGCGACCTGCCAATCTGCAACGGAGAGGATTGGCAGCGACTTACACAACCCCCGGCCTATTTAACACAACACGGTTGGTGAGCGGTCTGGCCAAGATCAGGGCAGCGTCATGATGTGGCTCTTCAATCTCCAGTTGATGCCGACCAGTTCATGCTACCTCACATGTCGAGGCGTGGATCAGGTATAAGGTACATATATGCATACAATCATCAGCCCGCACCCGAGAGAACTTTATGCCAACATGTCGATGACGGTCAAGTCATGCTAACTAACTAGGTACCTTACCTAGGTGCTGTGTACAACTACACAGTTGGCAACGAAGAGCTAAATTGCCTTCGACTGTCATTTACGAACAAACTGCCATTGATTTGCGTGACGGCCACAGGTCCATCAGCGGGGCCGAGCAGGCTCCTGGGCATTAATCTCAAAGAACTTGTGAAATAGATACCAACTGAAGTACTGTCGTTATATGCCGTCTCAACTGCAGCTCCTCTCCTCGACCAACATACATCGACTTCTCGCACATTGAGAATGCTGTACATCCGTATACCATAGCTCGCTAGACGAGTCGCGCTTGTGAGAGCCGCCAAAGGGATTAAGCCGGGAATGAGCTGTTAGGGCTACAGCCACAGAAGGAAAATTTCCTTGGGTCCCTAACTTCGTTAGTTATATACATTATTACTTTCACTTTCCAAATAGTTACACATAGTTACACATAAATATACATATAAAGAGGGAAAAAAAAAAAAAAAAAAAAAAAAAAAAAAAAAGGAAGGCTTTACGTTTCCCAATGGTGTCACAGGAAGAAATAGAGCGCGGACAATTCAACCGCGACCTCCGGATTAGTATCGCAAAGTACGGCGAATGGCGCTGGGACTGCAATCGCATGCGGCCCCGCAGCGGCCCGCGGTCTCTCGGCCCGCACATCGACATTCGCGGGTTGATGTCGACGCCGATCCTGTGCGGCGTTATGACGGACGACGAGATCGCACACACGATGCGCACGGACCCGGCGTGGCCGTCCACGCCACGCGGCTGTCGGCTGCGTGTTAGTTTTACGGAGTGCCGAGCCCATGAAGATGACGACCACCGCGTGACGGATGAGTGGGAGAAGGAGAACTTGACGTGGGAAAGTCAGACAATTCCTAGCCAAAGCATGAGGGCGGACCTGACCTCGGTCGACCCATGCGTGCGCCTGGATGACAACGGCGTCGGTACGGCGTTTGTGCTGAGCCTGGGGCTCCAGGTCGAGATGTGCTCCGAGGGCCGCGTGGCGCAGGTGACGCTGGAGGAGAACGCGGAGCGGGTCCGCGTACAGGTGCCGCCGTCGCCGCCGGAGTGGGATTACAACAGCTTCGTCACGCTTGCGAAGGCGTTCAGCGTCATCGCCGTGGCGCTGCAGCGTGTAGAGTTCCTCGGTCTCGGCACGGGGAAGGGACAGGCACTGGAGGAAGCGAGGTCGGCGATCCAGGATGCGCTCGTGCTAGGCCTGGCGGCGCGGGTAAGCGACGCCGAGTTGCGGGCCGCGGCGCCGGTGCTGCCGTTTCTGCCGCTCGGTCGGCTATGCGGCGGCGGCCAGCATATCACCTTGGAGCGCTTGCAGGAAATGGTATCCAGAACTATGCCGTATTATGCCGTGGCTCCGAGGGGGGAATTTCATCAAGGCAAATGCGGCTGTTTCTTCCCTGGTGGGAAGGTAGAGGCAGAGAGGAAATCCGGACTTACAGGTGTCAAGATTACCCCCCGGAGATTCTACGATGCTCGCCGCAGGAACGAGGCCCGTCTGGATGACAAGATCGTGGCTTTATCTGCGTCTGAACGCGTGGATAACTACGTGCCGCTCTCGTACCCTTGGGCATCGTACGACTCTGAAGACCTGGAGAAGATCATAGCAACAGCCCACAAAGAGCTGAAGCACCGGTACTACTGGGTTGATCGGTGGTGTATAGACCAAGAGAGCCGTGAGGATAAAGAAAAGGAGGTACCAAAGATGAAGGACTACTACTCCAACGGCGAGTGCACTTTGATTCTTCCTGGGATGGCATTTCCCATCGAGCTCGCTCGCTTGGGCAGCGACCGGAAGGTCCGATTGTACAAGCCCGAGCTGGTGCAGCAGGTTAAGCAGATCTGGGAGAACTGTCAGTGGAGACGACGCTGCTGGACGTTGCAGGAAGCGGTGATGAGCACGAAGTGTACCTTCTGGACCGGTCATGAAGAAGCCCCGTTCATCGATTGCTCACAGCTCATCAGCGTTTTACGCAGTTCGGCAATCGGCAATCACTACATCAGCACCCCTTCCCACCTCTCCATGGAGGTAGGCTGTGTGGACAAGACAACATTGGCTGGCATGTCAGCAGTGGTCGCTGGCTCGACTGAGGAATCGATCTTCCAACGAGGCGTAGTTAGATGCTCCAGCCATGGAACCGTCACCGACGCGGACGCCCACTTACGCCCCTTGGCTGTGCTTCTGGATAAGCTTCGCGGCCGGGACGCCACAATGGAGTTGGACGAGTATTACAGCTTGTTCTCCATGGCATTGGACAAGCTTCCCGCGGTAAACTACAGCATCACCACTTTCCAACTTATAGAGAGGATGGTGAACAGCGGCGCTCTGGGTGCAAATCTCCTGCTGACCAGTACCGGGCGACGCTCTGATAACAACCGCGGCTGGCTGCCTCGCAGGTGTGCCCAGCGGGAATACTCCATGATGGGAACGGTGATCAATGCTGTGCGTCCGCGCATCTCCGATGGTGCGATGGTTGTCAAGGCAACTCTGGTCACAATACGGCCTGGCGACGACGATCGCGACCACTTCGCCGCGGGCACTGACATAGTCATGGTCCAGCCCAACCCAGGAGCGGTTGGAGGCGAAGTTGATCTGCATGGCACCGTACGTCGCAAGCTGAAGAAGGCGAGCCACTATCTTCTGCTCGATGCGGCTGACTGGCCACCGTCGAAGTTCACCAGCGGTTTGATACTCCTGGCCACCGAAGAACAGCAGTCAGCGGACCATCGCCTGATAGACACCACCGTTGTAGACGATGTGACACAGGACCGGTTTTTAAGGAACCATCACCTGGGAATAGGCCGGCCAGTCCGTCTTCTCTAGGCTGCAGTCGATAGATAGGTCAAGTGATACACATGGCTAGGCGGACCCTCGGGCCAGTTTCTTTCCGCCTGGTACCGTGAAGATCATTCCCGTCGGCAACCAGAATCAGTCCTGAACCTTGATGATGACCTTACCCACGTGCCTCCCCGAGTACATGTAGTCAAACGCGGCAGGCGACTCGTCGAACGAAAAGACTCGGTCCACGAACGGCGCGAGCGACACCTTCTTCTCGGCCAGGAACCGGTTCAGCTCGATATATTCCTCCTTGGAGGACACGGTGATGCCCCTGGACGCCACTGGTCAGCAAAACGTGACTTAGAACCCCAAGTTTGAAAGAGACCATAGCCTACTTCAGCGCTGCGTTTTTCATCATCAGTTCCATAACAGCTTCCGGCTTCCAGTCGCCACCAGTACCGCTCAGGAAACCAACGAGGGATATCATGCCGCCTCGTTGCCGCAGAAAGCTAATATCCTCTGGAATGGACGACGGCCCGACGTTGTTGATGACGAAGTCCACGCCCTTGCCGTCCGTCAGCCGTTTGACTTCTGCGGTCTGGTTAGAGACCGTTTTGTAGTTGATGGTCCGGACATCAGAACTGAGCTTCCGGATGTCTTCAAGCTTCTTGTCGGACGAAGATGTAATGATAGGCCGGATGCCCGCAGCAAGACAGATCAAAAGGGCAAACATGCTCACGCCTCCAGTGCCTGGGTCGATTAGCTAAGTAATCAATATACTAGAGAGCCGGGACAGTGAGTACAAACCCTGCATAAGAGCGCTTCTCGGTTTGGCATCAACCCACTTGAGGCCATTAAGAGCGGTCCAGGCGGTGCACCCGGCACAGGTGATGGTAGCTGCCTCTTCCCACGATAGATGCTCAGGCAGGTGCACAAGGTGCTTGTCCTCGTAGATGGCGTACTCGCGGAGGACGCCGTCGGCGTTACCGCCTAGTAGCGCCATCATCGGGTCGTCTTCGGCTCCAGTCAGCTTGACGAGATCGAAAATGACCGAGACGCGATCCCCGACGGAGAAATCCTTCACGGCGCTTCCGACAGCGGCCACCTTGGCAGCGGCGTCAGAACAAGGGATACCGCGCTCGAGTGCTTCTACCGGATAGCGGCCATGCAGCATGCCGACATCACGGAAGTTGAGCGAAACGGCGTGGATCTTGATGAGAACATCGTTCGGCTTCAGCTCCCATGGTAGCTGCTCCGTCGAGAGTTCGAGCGTCCTGGGCAGGCCGCCGCTGGTGCGCCTGAACGCCTTGTATGTCTGGGGAATTGACATGGTGCACTTGCCTCAGTCACCTCCTGACTGATCGATTAGTGTAGTTAAGAGGTTTTATGTTCAGATTGCCCAAGGGCTGGGCACGGTACTTAGTTATATAGTGACGAATAACTATACCTATAATATTATAAAGTATAAGCATTACTATAGCTAGAAGAAAGTAGCTAATATTACCTATATATATAAATATCTCGAGGTCTTATACCTAATATTGTATCTAGTCTCGATAAAAAAAGGGGGTTGCTATATATAACCCTAACCCGGATCGGTAAAATATATGAAATGATCCCAAATCTTACAATAATTTACTGTAATTTACTTACCTTACATTTATATAAGTAAAGACCCTCCATCCCTACCTGCAGTACCCTGTCGCATTGTTTACAGCTACAAGGCTGAAGCGGGAGCTCGGGGGACGTCGCAAGACTGCAGGTGCACGTGTCCGTCGAATTGAGCTCGCTCTTGACCGCCTGAAACTGGTGCATAGCAGCATACCTGTACCTTAGGTATCTGGTCAATTGCAATCGGCCAATGCCATTCTCAAGAGTAAACTTGTCTGTCGCAGCTCATCAACCTTGCTAGTTCCACCGCGATTTATTGTGCAACAAACAGACTCGACAATGCTCCGATGGCGCACGTTAACGGAACCTCGTTGCTTAGCCGCGCAAGATCAACCCGGGAGCCACCACACGCCGGCAAGCCGGTCCAGAACGCGTCGCGCGGCGGGACACAAGGCGCGATATCCTCCACGATCACTGCTTCTCACACGACCACTTCTCCGACCGCCCCATCAAACATCTCTCTCTTCTTGACCAACCTTCGTCTGCTCGATCTCGACTTGCATCCGGACTGGCCAGACATCAACGCACTCACCTTCAGCACCAAGGACGCTGCGCAGGGTCAAAAGAAGCGCATACAGTCCGTCGAATGGGCCTTGTACCACCTCTTCGTGCTCTGGGACCCGGAAGAAGCCCGCAACAAGCTGAAGCCCTTCTTTCCACCGCTCGATCAGGTCCAGTCGCTGAACTTGCGCGCTGCTCTTCTCAGGGCGCTGGAACAGTTAAAGAAGAATGGCGTCCTCGGCCGCGATGCGGTTGTGCGCAAGACAATGCTCGATGAGTGCAAGGGCGAGAGGCTGGAGGAGGTGCTGGCGGCTTTCTCGTCGGCTGCGCTGAAGAAGCTGGTGGCTGAGCAACAGTTGAATAGAGGGGGCTATCCTGCCCTGGCTCAACCGCTTGCTCTCGAGAATAGAGGATATTCTGGCGAGCGGGCGGAACTGATAGCGCTGGTTTTGGCTCACAGGGTATCGTTGCGCCGCACACTGGACGGGAAGAATGCGGCGCGAGCGCGGTTCAGCAGCTTCTCTTGCGTGTTGGAAGGGAAAGAAAAGGTAGCTGCTCGGAGACGGGAGCTGGCAGAGGCAGCCAGACGAAGCAAGCGGGAAAACACGATCTCTGACGACCAAAAGATGGCGATCTGGCACACAGTGCGAAGTAATTGGACCGGCAGCGAACGCTGGTTGGAGGCGCTGATTTACGGTGACAGCAAGTCGCGCAAGGATGGAATCCTCTCCGCCCCATTTGACAGAGTCTGGAGGCGGGTGCAGTCTGGTCGGCTCGCGGAACTGGAAGATACCTCTGCTGGGCTTCTAGAACAGTTGGACAACAGAGTCAGGGGACAGCAGGAGAGGTTAGAGAAGTGGCAGGGCTTCCGCCAGAGGATGTTTGGGACATCTGGCTCTGCGCCGGCAACCCAGGAACCGCAGATGCATCCTACACGAAAGGGTATCGACCTCGGGTTCAAGGCCCACGAAAATCTTCATCTTGGTCGGAGAGACCCGAGGAAGCTGCCGCGCGCCCAGCATAGCCAGCTGGACAGTCACTACCAGTCGCTCATCAACGGTTTGAAGTTGGATCTTGCCAGCAACCGCCCCGCTGCCTCACGCATCCCTTCATTCTTCAAAAGACCGCACCAGACGGAGGGAGCCGCGGCAAGGACAACGGAGGCTGCCGAGCTTGGGTCGGAAGAGATTTCGGATATCAGCGAACTCGAAGACGCACCGCCACCACTACGCCCATCCCCATCGCGCCGCCAGCCGATTCGGGTTTCGGAAGAGCCAGCCTTCGAGCCAGTGCTGCGAAAGGCTAAGACCTTCGACGATGAACACGCATGCTGGGACGATGAGCCTGTCACCCCCTCACGACCGCGGAGATCAGCGACCATCCAATCTCATTCTTCCTCTGCTAACATGCGGCCCGCACAAACCTCGCCTATGAGGGGTTTCGAGAGGACACAAAGCCAGGCACCTAAACCGAATCCGCAACCTTCGTTCCCGAAAGCTCGATCTCCACCTCGACAGGTAGCCGCCTCCCCTGAACCACCCTCCCCTCCCGAACGTCCACTCTCTCCAACGCAGGAATTAGCGGATCAGATTCTTGCCTCCGTCAGCGCCGCCTCGCCATCACCCGTCAAGAAACCACGGCGTGCGCTTTCTCTAGCCGAACGCACCCGCCTCTCCATGGCGCGTCGCACATCCCATGCCAATCTCCGCGTCCCTGCTGATGAGGACGGAATGGACGAAGAGCTAGATACTGATCCTCTGACCATCAAGCGCTCGTCTGTCACCGTCCCAATCATTGCCGAGCCACCAAAAGCCCAAGACGGCATCGATGGTGAAAATGGGTACGAAGACCTTGCGTCCCGCACAAGGCGAAGCATGGCCGGCTATGAGGCAGCACGACAGAAAGCGCAGCTGGAACGGCGCAGATCCCTGAGGAAAGCCAAGCAACTACCGCCGGCGACGCCTGGGACAGGCAGGAGCGGTTACTTCCCTGCTGTGGACGAAGAGGAAGGGAACAGCACGCTGCTGTTGGCCGAGAAGCTGATGAGCGGGGAGAATCAGGATGACTATGAAGCTGTTTTTATGAGTCGGCCGAGACTTAAGACTAGTCCGGTGGGAACACCGGTTAGAGAGCTTTGGGGGGAATGAGACATGAGCATGTGGATAATGACAGGCAATGCTTCGGTATGGGGAATACAGGGGAGGCAAATAATGGCGGAATGAAGAATGCTTCTAGTAAGAAATGAGTAAGACAGAACCGATGCATTTTGTTCCGCATACGACTATAGGTACAATTATCATGCGAACCAGATCCCAGGACCGCGCATGATCTTTACACGTCTGGCCTTCCCTGCTCCCACCTCTATCCCGCCAAACCGCTCTATATTCACCCAACCACACCCCAATCAACAACCTACCACCCCTGCGCCTTCAACTCAAACACCCGGTTCATGGTCGCGCGGAATGAGGACTGGAACCGCTGCTGCCACCGCTCCCGCTTCTGGCGCTTGCGCTTCAGCGCGGGCCGCTCGTGCGCCCGCTGCATCATCAGGTCCCGCTTGATGCCGTTCTGGTTGACCGCCTTCTGCAGCAGCCGGAACCCGCGCGCCACGTCCACGCTACCTTTGTTGATGTTGATCGTGCGGCCCGTCGACGGCCGCAGCCGCAGCTCGGGCTCGGTCGTGTAGCGGTGGTTCTTGAGGAAGATGTCTTCGTCCCAGTTGGTCAAGTTGTTGCCGGCGCCGGTGGCGGCTTCCATGTCGGCTCGGATCTGGCCGGGGATATTGAACACGTCGTCGATGCTCAGCGAGGAGGATGGCGCTGTGCCTGTGCGCGTGGTGGTCCCCTGGGCTTGGGTCTGGGTTTGGGCGTTGTTGGTTTGAGCTTGGTTGGCTGCCGGCTTAGTTGTCCAAGGCGATTGTGCCTTCTTTGTGGTCTCTGGATCGATGAAGAAGTTGCTCTTGCGGATCGGGGCCGGCCGCGGAGGGAGGGAGCGCTGCCTCTGTAAGCGCGACTCGCTGGCCAGTTGCGGCATGTGCCGTATGGGCAGGGGGTCTTGTGACTGTGGCGGGGCCGTAGCTAACGCCTCTAGCCGCTGCTTGTTATTTGTGGTAAAATGTCGGGACGGGAGGAGAATGCCCGACGGGGCTGGCCGTGTGCTGGCGAGAGACGGCCTCGATGATGCCGCTGCGGAGCGGCAGACCGAGTGGACGACTTGGCGGAACTCCATGATGCTGTCGCAGGAAATGATTGAGGTTAGCAATCGTAGGGAAAGCATGGGAACAGGTCGCGGAGGGTAATGGCGTACTCAATTGCTCATGGATGTGCCCGCCTTCCACTTGCTTGCCCCGTGAACAGCTTTGCGAGGATCGGGTTCTTGAATTTCTCGAGCCGCGCTTTACTGCGCTTGGTTGAATGGCCAGGGGATCCACCTTGCTTGGCGTCCGGGAATTTACCGGCCAAATCATTGGTTCGCAGGTCCGCTTCCGGCTTGCCCCGTTCCCGCCGTCTGCCCTGACGAAGTCATTTTCCTCCATGGTATCTGCGAAACCTAAGATGATTCCTTTTGGATACAGCCCAACTTGCGATGTTTCCGGTCATCATGGACTGCAGGCATGCCTGTTACACAGTAATCACCAGCCAGACCTTGCAGGATGCGGCCGGGCCGTCCCGGGATGAAGCAATAGCGTAACCACGAGTCTAGTCACGTGCCGATAAGAGTCGCCGACGCTTATCTGGGCTAGCGTCGCTTTCGCAATTGGTAAGGTTGTGCCTTGCAGCTATCCAATCTTGAACTTTTCTTGGTCGCGATCGCGACAGTTCGGCCATCGTCGTCAGGATTCAAGTCGGTGCCCAATTCAACTAATTCAACAGTAATACGACTACACCATAAGTTGAGTCGGCCGTCGATCTTCCTCAACCTATCGGGAGTTACTAGTGGTCGCATCGTCACGCACCGCTCGACGTCATGGCGTACAATCCTTATGGAGGTCGGTCCGGCCTTGCGATTTCCCGTCGCGCAGCCTCGTGTCTTCTGTCCTGACGGTCCGATTGATCTAACATGCATCTCTGTAGTGCCTCCTTACGGAGCTCCTCCGACTTACCCAATGTACCCGGTCGCGTCGCATGCTCCGGGAATGGCACCCCCGCCGGGCCTAGGTATGTTATTACCCCCTTCTCGCGCTTTGCTTGTCTCGACACTAAGCAGTTTGTGTTCAGGTCCTCCTCCAGGCATGTCCTCTGCCCCTGGAATGGCACCACCTCCCGGTGTCCAGCCGCCAAGTAGTGCCTCACAAGCTAATCGACCAAGCGGCCTTCCTGCGTCCTTCCAACCGCCGCCGAACCTTCCCAATATCAACTTCAACGCCCCCGTGATCCGCCTAGGCGCCACCATGGGCGCTGCGAAACCTGGCTCATCCCTCACAGGCGACCGGAAGGACTCACACACTCCCACCTCCGGCCGACCCGGGCTGGGCTCGGACCGCGGCGTAGAGCAGTCTCGCGCTCAGATGAGGGAGAATATGCAGTCACTAGTGCCACCTACGACAGAGGAACGACTACGGACAATATTCGTGCACAAGATCCCCGAGGGAGTCGGCGGTGAAGAGGGCATCCAGAAGCTGCTCAACACAGTTGGCAGGCTGCGGCGGTGGGATTCAGGACAGTCGCATCTGTCAGAGCACAAGGGGGCCTTGTTTGGGTTCGCACAGTACGAAGACCCCGAATCGCTAGCTGCTGCAGTCGAGTTACTCAAAGACGTCGAGGTGCCCGTGAAAAAGCAATCGCCTACCGAAAATCCGCCCGCCGACGAGGACGACAAGTTCGAAGGTATCGAAAAGGAGAAGCTGAAGATTGTGGTCGACCAGAGCACAGTTAAGTACTTGGAGTCATGGAAGGAAAGCAGAGGCGACGACCCCGCGGCCGAGGCGAGACTGGCCGAGGCGAAGTTAGCGCTGAAGCAGCTCATTCGCGACCTGTTCTACCCGCGTCTTCCCAGCGGTCGGGATGCCGATGGTGACACCACAATGAGCGCAAATGGGCTGGGTGACAATGTCGAGGTCATTAACATTCCCCTCGCCGCGGAGGATGAGTTGGCAGATATTCCGGCCGAGATGCGGGCGACCGTGGCGGCAGAGATCGCGGCTTTCAGGGAGCGGAGCAACCGGAGAGATCTTGAGCGTCTCAGGAAGGAGGAGGAGTTTGAAGAAATGGAACGCCAGCGGAACGGGGCACCCCGCAAGTCACGGCTCGACTCCCCGCCGCCAAGCAACTCTAACATGGTTCCTTTGGGGCCGCGCGGCGTTCCCAATGCCCCTTCAGGGCCGAGGGGTCAGAACCGCAGTGTCGAATTCGTCAACGGAGGCGTCACAAATGGCTATCAGTTCCGCGATGACGACGATACGGATGCTGACGACGAGGAGCTGTATGAGAGGGAGCTAGCGAAACAGCGGGCGGAAGATGAGAAGCTCTACTTGGAGGCCGAGCGCAAATGGGTTAACCGTGAGCGGCAGCGCACGGCAGCCCTGGAGAGAGAACGGGAACGTGAGAAGGCGGAAACGGAAGGCTTTGCGCGGAGGAGGGAGGAGCAGCTTGAGAGGGACAAGAACTGGGATGACGACCGCGAGGCATCACGCAAGGGCCATCTCTACTACCGTGACCACGGGCAGTGGATCCGGGAGCGGACAGCGTTCCGAGCCGCAGAGGCCGCACGGGACGAGATGGATCGGCGTGCCGAGGAAGACGAACTCCGCCGGGCTGAAGCGGAGATGGAGCACGCCAGAGACATGGCTGACTCCTTCCTGGAGCGGCAGGCCGAGGAGATGGAGAGGCGGCCGGCTGCCCCAGCGGCTCCGCAGAAAGTCACCATCTCGTTTGGCGCAGCAGCGCAAAAGGCAGCTCAGCGCTCTCACGCCGCACGGCGGACTGTGGCCGAAGTCGAAGGGCTCCTCGACGACGAGGAGCAAGACCAGACCACCAAGCGGCAGCTCGTGCCCATCAAGTTCGAGCCCATCACCGACACCAAGGCCATGTCCGAGGAGGACATCCAAAACGCTGTGCGCGCACTCGCTCACGAGATCCCGGTTGATCGGGAAGGCCTCTGGGCGTGGGACGTTAAGTGGGACTACCTGGAGGAGTCGGTCATCCGGGAGAAGCTGCGGCCTTTTGTGGAGAAGAAGGTGGTCGAGTATCTGGGCGTGCAGGAACAGTTCCTGGTTGACGTGGTGGAGGAGCACTTGCGGAAGCACCAGAAGCCGGCCGAGCTGGTTGAAACGTTGAGTGAGGCGCTTGATGAGGATGCGGAAGACCTGGTTAAGAAGCTCTGGCGCATGGTCATTTTCTTCACCGAAAGCGAGAAGCGTGGCCTGCCGGCTTGAGGGTAGGAATGGAATCCGGGCTACCAGCGGTTCGGCTGGGGTGCCTTCTTCTGTATGTATAGGATCGCTACTGGTATAACTATGGGCTCACTGTTGGCGTAATAGGAAACTAATCGAACATTGTCACAAACATTTCTGATCTGAGTGTCTAGTACCGAACGTGAGGTGAGCAGCCAAGCTCAGCTCCCTTCTACATTGTGGCCCATGACAGGCCTATTGACGGCCGCTAACAGCTAATACAGGCTGCCTTAAACAATGGGTGACGTAAAGGTCGGTTGTTGGCGCGAAGATCGTCTTGACGTCCTAGTACCTATTAGCAGGCGGTGACGGGAATTTGAGCTTTTGGAAATCAAGTGTTGTTAAGATGCCCAGCCTCTTCCGTCACGATATCCAGAACCCACGTGTGATTATCTATTCCATGGATATTCAATCGTAGTCAGCCACTCGCGATCCTTTTAGGTGTGGAAATCGTGTTGTTTATTAACCTGCCTGTTTCGGCCTTGAGCTTCCCTGTGCCTCGGCTCGCCCGATGATCCTTGCTTCTCTACCCCAACAAAGTGACGGCGACAAGGGCCGCGGCTCCCCCGGTGAGGGGAATCTCCGCACTGCCGGGCACCCGTCAAGAACTTATAGAACCGGACACGAGGTAGGCATTTCATTCTGACTTATAGGTAGTTAATTGATCTCTCCTCATTTTTCATAGCCTTTCCCGAGACACTTGGACATCATATAATCCAATTCCTTCCGATAATTCAAACTACCTAGCTTCGAAATTCACCTCCCAATTTCAACACCTGCCATCACGGCCTCCGCCACCCACCATCCATCCACCTAAGGTACTTCCCTTCATCAAGCCTACCCCTGTTTTCGAAGCACCAAGATCAAAATGACCCTCTCCCCATCCCTCCCACCCCCTCCGGAGGTCCCCAACGTGCTCCTGTCCCTCCCACACCCCAACATCCTCCTCGTAACCCTCAACCGGCCCCGCGCCCTCAACGCCATCCCCTCCTTCCAGCACGTGGCCATGGCCTCCCTCTGGGCGTGGTATGACGCACAGCCGCAGCTGCGCTGCGCCATCCTCACCGGCGGGGCGGACGCGCGGGCGTTCTGCGCCGGGGCCGATCTTCGCGAGTGGGACGTCTCTCACGCCAACGGGACGAAAAGAGGGGAGAGCGGGAATGAGAGAGGAGGGAGAGGGGGAGGGGAGGCGGCGAGGTATAGAGAGCGCTGGGTGCAGGAAGGGTTCGGCGGGCTGTCGAACAGGAGCGGCAAGAAACCTGTTATCGCGGCCGTGAATGGGCTGTGCTATGGCGGCGGGATGGAGATGGTCATCAACTGTGATCTGGTGGTGGCCGATGGGAAACGGGCGCGGTTTGGGCTGCCGGAGGTGAAGAGGGGTGTTGTGGCGGTGGCCGGCGCGCTGCCGAGGTTAGTGCGGACGGTTGGGAAGCAGCGGGCGGCCGAGATGGCGCTGCTTGGCCGGACGGCGTACACGGCTGAGCAGATGAGGGAGTGGGGCATTGTGAACTTTGTTGTGCCGGAGGGACAGGCCGTGAGCGAGGCAATCAGGCTCGCGGAGGAGATTGCCGCGAACTCGCCGGATGCGGTGATCACGTCGAGGGAGGGGCTGAGGTTGGGCTGGGAGGGAATGGGCCCGCAGTTGGGGACGGAGGTGCTGGAGAGGGGCATGTATGGGCGGATTGATGGCGGGGAGAATATGAAGGAGGGGGTGAGGAGTTTTGTGGAAAAGAGGGAGCCGGTTTGGAAGGACAGCAAGCTGTGATGGGACAGGAACAGAGGGCGGGATCAGCTTGCGGGAGCTTTGTGTATAGTTGCCGAACACTCTTACAGCCCGTTGCTGCGTTGAAGACCGAGCATGTGCCTTACGAATGGCTTATATGCTTGAGAACCTGGACATCGTCCTTCGGAAGCGAGATCAACGCGACGCTCGACTAACTCCTAATCCATCCTTCCTGGTGTGTCCCGATACGCCGGCGGGAGAATCCCCTCCAGGTCAGCCTTGATCTGCAACGCCAATATCCGAGAGAACCACCGGTGCTGCTGCGTGTGGCCGCCCATGATCCAGTAGCTGTCCACGCGCAAATGGCGCTTCCACATGCCATGGATCTCGCCCTCGGCGTCCACGCCCCACGTGGCACTGAGACGAGCCGCGAGATCCGAAGGTCCAAGCACGTTCGAGCCAACTTCATCCCGCGTCCCAGCGCTTTCGCCACCCAGAATCTCGGCAGCAGTGCGTCTGGCGTCTTTGTCCGCGAACCCGGTGCACCACACCACGGCATCGGCGTCAGCAGTGCTACCGTCCGAGAATTGCAGCCCCGTCTCCGTGTAAGCTACAGGCTCGACCCCGGCCTTCAGTCCTACTTTCTGCTCCGCTATCAGCTTGGTGCCGCCAATATCGACATAATGGCCGCCAGCCCGCTCCAGCAAGTGGTGGGTGAGTACGCCCTCCGGGTGGCGGCTGTCAATGAAGGGGAAGCCAGCAGCGGCGAGGGCTGAATAGCGATCTGGCTGCTCCGCCGCCATTTGCGCAAACAAGCCGCAGGCAAGCTGCGCGTCAACCCACGTCGGCAGTGTCATAAAGAGCTTGTCGCCGAGTTCCGTTCCCTGGTCGTACGCGCCGAGGGCACGCTTGTCGCAGATGTACTCGATCGGAACGATGTAGGTACGGGACCGGACGACCATGGTGGTCTGGAGACCGGCGGTATGGCAGTCCTCGATGACATCAAACGCCGTGCTCGCTGAGCCGACTACGAGGACAGACTTTGCGGGTAAGAAGGCGTTAGCGGTCACGGGCACGAGGCGAGAGGCATAGTTGGATGCGGGACTGAACCCACCTTCGCCCCTTCTTTCTGTAGCTCTACCGCGTTCCGGTACTGCGTCGAGTGGATGCTGATGCCTTTGAACAAACCTTCGTTCGACATCGGCGGGATGTAGGGTTTCCGTGACCCGATTCCCGTCGCCTGAACAAGATGTCTCGATATGGCTGTATGTTGGCCGGCTGGCGTCTGGAACTTGACAACCCACTGTCTAGCCGCCTGGTCGAAGGTTGTCGACAGAATCTTAGCGGAAGTGATCATGTTGAGGTTGAAAGTCTTTACATATCGTCGGACCTGTTCTGCAAGTTCATCCCGAGTGAGAAGGTGTGGACCTCGGAGCTTCTTGTCGTATGCTGGAGATCGCAAGTCAACTACCTACCGGCCGATGAGGATAGGGTATCATCTGGCTTACGCATGTAGGGTAAATCGGCATACTCTGTAGGGACGTGAAACCTCAGACAGTCATAGCGTAGCGCCCAATTATCTCCTGGCTGACGATTCCGCTCTGCCATGACGCTGTCAACGCCCATGACTTTGAGGCGTGCCGCAAGAGCAACGGCGCTACGGGAACCGCGTCAGTAACAGAATCATTTTCAGACCGGACCTTGCTGACCTACGCATTTCCGCCTCCAATGATAAACACGTCCGTCTCGAAGTCATCCAGCCCGTTCAGCTCTCTACCGCGGGATTGGAGTAATGTCTCGTCTTCCGGGTGTCCGTCCAAACTTTCGAGCCAGGTACTGAGGATCCAGATCTTCCACTCCGTTGTCCCCTCTTGCTTGGCGGGCAACAAAAGCATCCTCCCACTACATATGGCTGCTGGAGACTTGGTCTTGAAGGCGAGAGTGCAGTCAATGAATCTCTGTAATACATATGAACCATCAGCTACCGATCATGATCATGGTCGACCATTCACATCTCTCGCCGTGATTGACTTACAAGAACAGGTGTAGCCGGCATGAACTGAGCGTCCCCTTGAACTTTGATTTCTCCGTCCAACTGTCTCAGCGTCTTGGTTTGTAGCAAGCTGGCAGCAATTACGCCGGGCGAGGCAAAAGTGCGCAAGTGCCATGTTAATGCCAGCGAGTCCTTCCAGTAGGCCTGACTTGGAAGGAAACAACTCGCGAGGGAGTGGGCATCATTGGAGGCGAGTGCCGCATTCAGTTTTCTGAGCACGACGACTGCCTCCTTCGTCGGCTCATTGCCGGTCATGGCCTCCTCCGGGACACTTTCCCGAGGCACAACGGGCAGAGGATGCTTTGCCATCATCTCCCGCAAGTCGGCGGCGGGCGGGTATTCATCTTGGTACGTGTTCCCGTCTATGACGCGCTTGTTAGCTGAGAACTCGAGAAGATAGGTAGGGTAAAATGAACTATTGTAGCTCACCGACGACAGCCATGTTGCTTCATCGGGTATCCGCAAGATAGCGGTCCGTGTCTAGGAGCTGATGAGGCTCATGGAAGTTCCTAAGTTCTCAGGTGGAGAGTATGAAGAGCGGAAGGAATCATCCACGGCATGGCGGATGGGGGGCCTTCCGGTAGTAGTCTTCATCTTAACTTGTTGCTAATGAAAGGTAGACGCGAGTGCATGGCTCGGCATTGAGTGCGGGGATGGAAGCGAAGTGGTTGCATCACGCTGCGATAATGACGGTTATTGGACGGCTACGATAGCACTCGCGCCCACGGTAGTACGCGCCCTTCCATCAAATAACCTACATAGTAGTGAGATAGTGTACCATCAGTACTACAACATCATTCACACCTCAAAACTCGAATCTCAGAAATCGATTGCATGGCAATTCACATTCCTCTGCGAGTCGCGACATGACCATTGGCCCAAACACTTGTGATACTCAAGAAGCAATGTCGAAATACGGGAATCGGATTAGAATTAAGCGTGCGCTCAACCCCCATGAGCATTCCTATTACCCATATTCCGCTAGAGGCCATGTATGAACCGTATCAGGTATCCGTCTATCTATGCATCCATCCTCACACATCATCCATAACACCTCCCTTAGAGGGCAGCAGCGACGACGAGGAAGCCGGCAGCAGCAAGGGCAGAACCAATGAGGGCGGTGTCACGGTGAGCGGCACTCTTCTTGGTGCCGTTGCCGTTTCCGTTGTTGTTGTTGCTATTGCCATTGCTGTTGCTGTTGCTGTTGCTGTTGCCGTTGCCGTTGCCGTTGCCGTTGCCGTTGCTGTTGCCGTTGCTGCTGCCGCTGGAAGAACCAGAGCTGGAGCCGGAGCCGCTGTCGGCCGAGTCGGTGCAGGAGGGGACGTCGACGTTGTCAGCCGCACTGGCGTACTCGGGGCATTGGTCGAGGGCGGAGCTCCACGCGCCCTCGTTCTCCGAGAACCACGACCGGACCTCGGCCTCGTAGCTCGACAAGGCGGGCGGCAGCGTGATCTGGCAGGGATCTGTCTCGGTGACCGTCATGAGGAACGATGTGTACTCGGGCGGCGGGGTCGGCATCTCCGAGTAGATGGACATGATGGCGTTGGCGCATTCCGACCCGGACCCGGTCGCATCGTCGGTCTGGCGCGCCTGGACCTCGCGCTTCATCGCCAGGTGGCCGGGGGCAAGGTGGGCGGCCGCTGCGCCCGCGAGCGTGAGGAGGACGGTCTGAGAGAGCATCTTGGCTGGGTGGGTCTGTGGGTGGAGAGGCTGGATCGAAAGCACTGGCTCGGGGACGGGCTTTGGGGTTTGGAGATCTGAGGAAAAGGAGGAGAGGAGTTCGATGGGTTTTATGTCAACCCTCCCCAGAGTCCGGGCTGCCCATGGCCGTCACGTTTGCCCTTTCCTGGGCGAAATTGGGCATCCAGCCCGTCGCCGCGCCCTGGTCCCGGCCTGGTTTCCATCTCTGTGGTTTGATTCGGTCTCAGTGATACAAACCGCCTGCATAGCCTGAGATCGCGCAAGGAGAGGTGGATCGGCCTCATCTGCGCCTGGGGTTGAGTTGGGCGCACTTGCCCGTATCCGGCCTGGTGCTCGCACCTGATACGTCGAGAGACCCTGATGGGACTCATGGGAGCTAAGACGACTCTGTCTTAGCTCGTAAGGCTTGACAACTCACCCCTGGCATTCTCGCAGTCGTGGCTGTTTCGGGCAGCCCGTTGCCTGCAGCTGAGCTGCGGCTCAAAAATTGCGCTGCACACTCAGTTTAGCTGGGGAGCGGTGGGCTTCCGTGTCATGTCGGTTCCAGTCCAAAGACCATCGTTCGGTGGAGCCGAAGAGCCAGAGTTGCCTTGAAATTCCCAAAGATTTTCACCCACATAAGCTTAATTCCTTCTGCTGTCAGCCTGTCGCTCCTGTCAGGGCTGTGCCTCTCTGATCCACATCCAGGTTAATCGCTCCACAGCAAGGCATCCCGACGCAGTTCACCCGTCAGACTCGGGCCGGTTCCAACACCGAATCTATCTCTTTCCAAGCCAATGCCAAGAGTGGCTTTCCCTCGCCAACAGACCCTAATGGGTAGTTAACTGCGCAGAGATAATCACAATTTCCGAAAGATTGGCGACCAATGACGGAGAGCAAGCTGAACCCAAGCAATTTCTGAGGAGTCGATCTCTCTTGCAAGATGACCCGAGGCCCTTGCACTTGGGCTCAATCATGGCTTGCGGAAATACGGAACCCTGCCTGGGTTTCAAAGTCATCCGACCCCTGTTCAGCCCTGTGACCTGCCGTGGTTTCAGGAAGAGCGGGTTCGATCGGATAAAAGCACAACAGAGGACCGGGCCCGTCAAGGCGGGAGCCTGATGTTAAGGGAATTAAGTCTTAACATTGACGGACAAGGTGGGTGCTTGATTCCAGTTCTCGTTCCAATTAAGCTCACTCAGGTATGTGAGTTCCGTACCTATGAAAATAGGTAAGGTACCTGAGACAGCCGCAGCGTTAGGCATCCCAATTTCCAAGGTAACCTGCTAGGTCCAGCCGTGACACTTCACAATCTCGTCTTCCATGACAGACGGTTGCCATTCTTCCTGACGCCAAGCAAGTCCTCGGCCCTCCGCGAGGGCTCCTTCGAGTTGTTCGCGGGCACTTTCATCCACCCACGGGAATGCCGGAGTGGTCGCTCTTGTCGCGTAGGGTGTACCACAGTAGTATTACTGAAAGCCATTGTGTTAGACCTAGTCGACTGTAGTCCAGGGCCAGAACTCTCGAAGGTTGCAGGCGAAAATTCACCACTAATCAGCGAACACAGAATTAGAACATGTCTGCATTACCTTTCTGAAATGTGTAGCCAGTGCACTTCCTTGATGGGCACTATTAGCATATCCTGGATGGTATTGGCGATATCGCTCCCGGAGACGCCTTCGCCTTGCCGAGAGATCTCGTCGAAGCCCTTCTCGCTGCGGTTCTTTCCGAGCTTAGGTACTATATAGATCTCGAAGAGCTGTTTCTGGCCTCGAAATCTACCATCGGAATATAGGTCGATTTTGCAAGCTTCCGCGTACGGCTTGTATAAGGCGGCTGCGAGTTGGGTATCTATCTCTAGACTAGAATAGCATAGGGGCCATGAGTCTCGTTGTCAGATGGGGTACTGAGAAGGCTCGACTAATTATAACACATATTCGTGCCATTCTGCTCCAGCAAACAGTAGCTGCCGCCGCGAGAGGTTGATGAGCACTGGGTGCGAGTGCCGGCCATCGATTGGCCGTCTAAACGCTCGCCGAGCTCGTCCCGTTGGGCCTTCTAGGCTTCCAGCTGCCATCAAAGTTGTATCTGTCCGAGGTCATTCACATTGGCACCTCGATTCGATGCGAACACCAACCTCTGGATCCTGTCATAACCCACCCGATTGAATAGCAAGCATTCTCTACCACCCACGACAAGGAGTCCTCGCCAAAAGTGGAAGACACCTTGTTCAAAGTTACCTATCTAAGCAAGTCGTTAGTACAACTGCTACCAATCCCTGCGAATGATCTGAATGACCAGCTTTATGGAACTCGTGATCCACTCCTGACTTTGTAGTTGAGTAGTCGCTTTTTGTCTCGGTTGAAAATAGGCTCCCCGTCTCTTGGGCTGTATGTGCCTCGAGTGCTCTCTTATTCATCACGTAGTACAAACTCTACATACACATAAGGTGGTTTCCTTCATGGGTATAATCTCGCCAACCCGAAAACAACCTTCATGATGCCTAGGTAGGTACACAGCACCAAGACACTAGGACCACCGATATTAGCAGAATGGCATCCTCCTCCCCAGCACCCACTTGAGAGCTTACCAGACCGCTTCCTCCCATAGCTATCAACACACCGCTGCTGGCCCCACGAACGGTCAAGGGTCAGGGATAGGAGTTGTAGCGGGCGGAAGTCAGAGGAAGGCGGGTCGGAGCATGAGGTGGGGATGGATGTTTTAGAAGAGCTAGGCTGTGCGATAGGTGTTTCCTCTCTCATCACGGTGCTAGTCGACTTAACGTCTGGCGTTCCATAAAATTAAGGGCTGTTGATCCTGTTTACTTGTACACTTTTCCGTGGGTTTTCTACCCACCTCTCCAGTTGTTCTATTGGATGCCTACCGTAGTCAGGTAGGAGAGCGTTGCGGTTTGGTCCGATGACCGCGTTTCATGCCCGTCAAGTTTCCCATTGAACCTGCTACTAGGAGGGATAGTCGAGAAGATGGGAAGATTGACCGCACTAACAGAAGCTACTCCTGTAGTTCTCATTGTTGTGGTACCTTAGCACCCCAAGGGCAAAAAAACGCCGTACACCGAACTCCTCACTCCAACTGTTTACCTTAATTACTGCCCAAGGAACAAGCTAAGCAGATAGAATCAGACTAAAAGCAAAGGGAGAAAATTAAAAGAAAGGAGTAGAAGAGAAAGAGAATAAAAGAGGAAATAAAGAGAGAGGAGGAAGAGGAGGCAGAAGTAGAAATAAAGAAATAAAATAACTAGTTAGTTAACGTTAAAGTTTAAGGAAGAAAATAAAAAAGAAAAAGAAGTAAAGAAATAATAATAATAATAATAATAAGAAGAAGAAGAAGGCTAAACAAATTTCGGTCTGTGTCTCCTGAGGCGTAAGTCCAACTAATACCTTAGTATGCGATGCTTTGTGTAGGCTGTCTCTGGCCAGAGGTAGATTGATGACTGCCGTCAAGTCGATACCAGGGTTAGGGCTGTTTGTCAATGACCACACACGTGCCACAGTCCGCAGGAACATGCCGTTGTTCCCTTCACCCAGACACCACCATCCCATTTCACATGCAAATCTCCAAAGTGCGGCGGCGGTCTTGGCGCGAATACCCTATTTGCCCTGCGTGGACCCGCGCAGCAGCGGCCCTTGGTCGCAACAGAGATCACTCGAGCGCGCCTCCATTGGCTGGGCGATTCCAATGCCTGGCTGTAAACTCGTCACCCCTCTGTCCGATGCAGATGCACAATGAGATGCCTGCTACGGTCGGGTGAGGGAGAATGAGACCGTGACAAGCCTGGCCACCTGCCCCCCCATAAGGCCGAGGAGTGAGATATCCCCGACTCCAGGAGAGATTACCCCACGTTTTGTAGAGAGGCTGGAGCCCGTCAGTCGCCCACACGTGTCACGAACAGACACTGAACTTTGCAGTCGTGATTCGAGACGACTGATGCGGAGTTCGGGACAGCAGGGCATTCCGCTGAGGTCGAATCAGGTAGCCGACGGTTTGAGAGCAGAAATCGGATCGAAATCAGCGCGAAGAAACTCTACACGATATTAGGTGCGAAACCGCCAATGGGCGATTTTTTTTCAAGACTCCAAAAACGGCTTGCTGAGGCTGAAAACAGCGACGACGTGATGCCTGGATTCTCGGCCCAAGCGCAGCAGGCCCGGGCACGGAATTAGGTTCCTTCCCCACGCCAAGGTGGGGCTGCGGCTTCCTTTATGCCGAGGTTGCAACTCCGGGCGGGTTGACGTCCATGGCTAAACACACGCGACGGACCGAGAGACGGCATCAAAATCCCACCAACATCCATCCAACCTCAGAAACCAAGGGACGCAAGACTGTCGCTTAATGCCCATAACAATACTTATTTTGGCCACTCTTTGAGAGAGCGCAAATACAGAGCGCAGCGGGCTTTCAAATCACTTGAACTAATAGCGCGCCGGGCCGGGAAACGGTGCTGCCCGGGATAGCACGGGCTTCTGAATCGACCACCTACTTTCCTCAGGACAATCAGACTCTCACGATGGCGCCAACACAATCACAATCCGAAACCGTTGGCGCGGCGGTCAACCAAAAGCTGCAGTCCCACCTCCCTTCCGCCGTCGCCGAGAAGCTTCCCCATATCCCAGAAACTAAGGAGGAACTGAAGGCCGAGATCAAGGCCGAGGCCAAGGCGGCAGCATCCTCGGGCCTGTCGCAACTCAGATCGTTTGTCGCGGGCGGCTTCGGTGGCGTGTGCGCCGTCGTCGTCGGCCACCCCTTCGACCTGGTCAAGGTGCGGCTGCAAACAGCTGAGAAGGGCGTCTACTCCAGCGCCCTCGACGTGGTGCGCAAGAGCGTGGCCAAGGACGGGTTGCGGCGGGGCCTCTACGCGGGCGTGAGCGCGCCGCTGGTAGGCGTCACGCCCATGTGTAAGCCCTCTTCTCCCCTCTCCCCCGTTCCCCCACCATCGTCAAACTAACTGAACCCCCAAAATTCCAGTCGCCGTCTCCTTCTGGGGCTACGACCTAGGCAAGACGATCGTCCGGGCGACGAGCACCGCTGCGCCCGACGGGTCGCTCTCAATCGCCCAGATCTCGGCCGCGGGCTTCTTCTCCGCCATCCCCATGACCGCCATCACGGCGCCCTTCGAGCGCGTCAAGGTGATCCTACAGGTTCAGGGGCAAAAGAAGCTCGCGCCGGGGGAAAAGCCAAAGTACTCGGGCGGGCTGGACGTGGTGCGGCAGCTGTACAAGGAGGGCGGGGTGCGGTCCGTGTTCCGCGGCTCGGCCGCCACGCTGGCGCGCGACGGGCCCGGCTCGGCCGCCTACTTCGCCGCCTACGAGTACATCAAGAAGATGCTGACGCCGCGCGACCCCGTCACGGGCGAGGCGAGCGGCAAGCTGAGCCTGACGGCCGTCACGTGCGCCGGTGCGGGCGCCGGCGTGGCCATGTGGATCCCCGTGTTCCCCGTCGACACCGTCAAGAGCAGGCTACAGACTGCCGAGGGGAACGTCACGATTGGCGGTGTCGTCAGGGGCCTGTATGCGCAGGGCGGGTTCAAGGCCTTCTTCCCTGGCTTCGGGCCTGCGTTGGCGAGGGCGGTGCCGGCGAATGCGGCGACGTTTTTGGGGGTGGAGCTGGCGCACCAGGCGATGAACAGGGTATTTGGTTAAGGACAGGGAGGCGGTGCTGGAGGGCCTGTGTTGCATATTAGAGTATAGACCTGCATGTTGCCCCCGGCGCCCGGGCATCCTTCACACCCCCGTGTCTTCTCTGTTGCTGTGGGTTGGCATTGCTCTGCCATGGATACCTTGTTTCCTACGAACCTCATCGGAAGTTGCGCTCTACAGCGTGGGAGTTTGGCGCTTGCATTTGAACATCGGATTCTAAGCATTGGTTCTCGATCGCATTCGCCATGTGGCGTTTGGGATGCAATTTTCCGTGCCAAGTTTTGGTCGGTCACATGCTTACCATCATAGACTTCAGATCTCGAGATATGAACCGCAATACTATGGGGGTCGGAAGGCCTGTTTGGGAACGCTCTCAGTCAGATCGGCCCCCTTCCTTCTCCCGGCCTCCTCTAGTTCTCAGTTTGATCAACTCAGAAACTTCCCCCCACAAGCACCACATAACCCTTCCCCAACCAGCCTCCTCACCTCCTCCCTGCTCTCGACCGGCATCTTCGCCACCAGCACCTCCGCCCTCATCGTCCGCAGCCCGCACGCCCCGCAGCTGCGCGTCGCGCCGGGCGTTTGCACCGCCAGCCCTGACGTGGCGCACGTCCCGAAGAAATGCCCGTTGATGCATCCACAGAGGGCTCCCCTGCGGATGTTCATCGCAGACCCGCACAAGTCACAGGTCTGGCTCGCCAGGGCAGGCGCGAAGAGATTGCGTATCGCGTGGGAGTTGGTCGTGTCCGTGTTGGCCGGGTAGTGCACGCCTGGCACCTCGGGACCGCCGCCGTAGAGGTTCTCAAAGAGCTTTGCTTCGGTTGTTAACCGTGCGTATTGGGTGTTGGTTCCGGTAGGAGTGATGTTTCTGGCCATGCTCATGGCCTGGGGGTCGATTGGAAGGCCGTAGTCGGACCTCGCGGCGCGACCATCTTGTGGTGACAGCCGCTGACGCCGTGGTCTGTACCCGAACAGCACGCTCGAGCGCACTGTGTGCCAGCCGCTGCGCTCAGGGTGCTGCGTGCTGTGGTTGCTGACAAGGGCCGCGGCTACACCGCCTCCCGGGGACAGAGTGAGGCCGTGGAGGCGGACGCGATGGGGGTGGATCTCGGGGACTTCGAGGGCTGTAGCGTCGTCACCGGCATTGACGTCCTCATCCGCGTAGGACTCGAGATCTCCGCCCATATCCAGGTCGCTTTCCTCGTCTTCAGACTCGGAAGCGGAGACATCCGAGGCACTCTCATCGCCGTAGCCATGCGTCAAATGCATGTCGACAGGGACCTGGACTTCAAGCTTTTGTGTAATTGTGCGGACCCACTGTGGCCGGGGGTCTTCTGCAGGGTCACTCGGAGGAGGGACGTTTGTTTGGTACCAGTCTCTCGTTGTGGCAGTGGCGGACATACGAATGAGAGTGTAGAGCGGCGTCGGGGGTGGGTTTGTGGGGTCAGGAGGGTGAATGACGAGGTCTGAGACGGTCAGTCCACGTAAGAGGACAAATTGCTGTATACAGGAAGGCATACCAATTATGGGGTTTTGTGAGAGTTGCCCTGTGTCCTTACGATACACAGTCCCGCAATCCCAAGCACTATGTTTCTCGAGCTGGGACGTTGGTCCTCCAGAGAGCGCGACGTCGAATTGTTTGAGCTCAAAGCCAGTGGCGACCAGGCCCCGACAGGAGCTGACCTCGCCATGGGCCCAAATCTTGGAGCTGTTAGCATGCAATGCCAGTTGAAACCCTACGGGAAGGGGCTGAAAGCTCAACATACCATGTCCTCGAACTCGACAAACGCGTCGGTCGACAAGTGCAGGCACATCCCATAAGTGTCCTCGTTCCCAACCTCAACCCTCGGTAGCTCGCCTCTTATCCAAGGATCCTGAATCGCAATTCTTCGGAAGCCAACGTAGTTGTGGTCGATAAAGGAGAGAACGCAGGTGAGAGCGTTGCCAGTCTGTAACCATGGGCCCCACGTGAGACCGAAAGAAGTGCCGTGAGGGACCCAGTTCAAATCCGTAGGCTAGCCCTAGTGTAAGCGGCAGGGAGATTGCTCAGCTTCCAGGGCGAGCAGCTTACCTCGACGGAGTCGTGAGGTCCTTCAGCCTTGAAGCGTAAGATTTCCCGCACCATCCAGACCATATTCTCGCTCTGCTCGATTCGGGAGGACATGTCTTCCATAGACTTGCCGTTGTCCGCTACAAAGACTGATTGCACGCTGATGATAGCCACTTCCTTCACGTCGTTGGTGGTCGCGAGCAATGCCTGGCCGGGTGCAATCTCGTGGGCCCATGCAAAGGCGCGAATATATTCACTTATCTCGATTTGCTGTCCCGGGACCACCAGCCGCTCCCCCACGCCCCAAAGGAAAATCCAGGAGTTGAGCTCGCGGCGCTGCAACATGCCCTCGTTGGCGCGCGGTAGGATATTAGCAGACTTGCTGCCGTCACCATACATGCCCAGTGTCCCAGAGCCAGTCAAAATGGCGAGAATGGGTCGGCGATTGACACCTAATCCGGACGGAGACCACCCAATACACACAACATGGTTCATGCTGCTGCCGACGCCAGTGATAGGACCATAGCCGGCGCCGAAAGGCCGGCTAGATCTCAGACCGGGCCCCTCGCCATCCTCGCCCTCGGAACTGTAGGCGTCCGAGTCATCAGACTCCTCACTGGCGCTGCCGGTACTACGGGTGTCAGCGTCGGCAGCGCTCTCGTACGGAAACGGTAATCCTTGGGCGAGGAACAGCTCTCTGTTAACACGGGGGTCGATGGGCGGAAAGGACACGGGCATATGCTTGCTGCCCTCAGAGTACTGTGCGCGAATGGCTTGGCGATTGTATCCTCCCGGGGCGGCATTGTCGTCGTCGTCGTCGTCGTCCGAGGATCCGTCCTTCCCATATTGATACCCGTTTGCGCGACCCTTTATCTTTTCTCTGCGCTTGGATAAATCTGGAAACTCTGGCACGAAGACATGGACCGAGTCGTCAGCAGTGACCGCCAGGTCACCATCGCACGAGAACTGTATGGCACGCTTGACCAATGGGCGTGAATTGACAGTGATCTCTCGGAGAGGGAGGAACTTGAAGTCTTCCGTTAGACAGTCACTTAGCGAGAGAGCGGCGGCTGCTAGAGCCGTCAGTGATGCAAGTCCATGCTTGATCACCAAGCCTTTCGTTGAAGTCGATGAGAAAAGAGAGGAAATGATGCCACGGATTCCATCATTATTGTTAACTCTTCCCACTTGAAACTGGACGAGGCGGAGGTTCAGAGCTTCACCCTCCTCGCCCAAGAAGGGGTGGAATTATTATAGCAAAAGGAATTCTCAAGGGGCACTTCATGTTTTGGTTTCTGAAGGAAATGAGGAAACTCACCTTCTGCCTCTTCGGCTTCGAGACTGCTGTGTTCATCGCAAGCGGCTTTTATAAGCTATAGGCGGTGATACAGTATTATGACGGACATTGAACACCTGCATCTTCATCACGCAAATCTTCAGCCGTCATTGTCCCTTGCGGTTCGGATGGGAATGATGCTGAAAGGACTGCAGTTCAATGAACTCCACAGCACAGTTCAGAAATGGGGGTCTTCACATACCGCATTTGACTGACCCTACTCGCTGCGTGGTGGGGGGGGGCTGGGTGCCGTTTTAGGTGGCCCAGCGAGTAACCCTCTTTTTTAACGACGAGCCCCTTTCACCTCATCCGCTAACTGGCTCTGCTTCCCGCCGATTGATCCGCATGAGCCAGATCACAATGCTGGTACCGTACTGATATAGATTTGTTCAACCTCCAGAGTCTCATCTATGGCTTTGAAACACCCCACGACGTCTCTCGGCGGCTTATGACCAATCTCTCCTAAATTAGTTCGTGGCATGGCGCTTTACTGCAGTTCAAGGAAAGGAGTGAACTCCTGTCGGCGACACATTAGAAAGGAGATCCATCCAGCCCAGGCATGCGAATACCCAGTGATTGGAGCACAAATTCCGAGAGTGCTTTCGATGCAATGGCAATAGAATCCCGTCTACCGCTCCCTCTCACCTCCCCGGGCCTTCTAGATATGAATTCAACCCCCATAATAACGTACACCCCGCGACCGCAGCAACCCCATATATCTTCTTGGTCCACCAATTCTCGTCTGTCAGCGGCTTCGCAAACTGCACCTTCCTTTGCCGGACTACCTCTTCCTTGGCCTCTCCCGTCGCATTCTTCTTCAGGGCCGCATCCTGTTCATCTGCCCTGCGATGAAGCGCCGCGATCGTCCTGCTCAAGGATAGCAAATCCTCCTCCAAAGCGGTGGTGTTCTGGGCCCCGTCAACCTCGACGTTTTGGACGTTGCCAAAGAAGTCTGTGACCAGCCGCTTTCGCGCGGCCTCCGCACCGCCGCGGAACAGATCGTAGCGGACGCCTGCATTAGAGTGGATCTTCTCGTACGTGTAGCTGTCGAACAAGTCGCCGAGTGTCTTTTTGCTGCTCGTGTCGCGCACCTCAGTTTCAAGGAACTCGAGGTTGTAGTATGTATACCGGTCGATGACGGCGACGCCAATGTCGTTGTCGGCGTGGTGCGAGTACGAGGACTGGTCCAACTCGGAGGAGCCAGTCGCGATGATGTTGGGAGAGTACAGTTTGCTGTACATGGTGTTGGCCTGGCACGTGTCGATCATGAAGAGGATCTCGTTGTATCTGTTATACGCATGATCAGCATGCAACCTCGGGACTGTGTAGGGGGCGGTTGGTGGTCAGCGCACCTCTTTTTTTCCCACATTTGCTCGAAAGCATCGGCCAGATCGAAGGCGCCAATCTCCTCGGCATCCTGGAACTTGAGAAACTCATTCCCGCCATGTCCAGTCATGTACACCAAGATGTTGCTCCGGTCGTCTGTCAACAACCTCTTGCTCCGCGGCATCTCCTCCCCCACGCGATCGGTCAGCAGCCGGATGAAGTTCTCCACCGTCACCTCGTAGCCCCTGTAGTCCACCTCGATGTTGTCGCCATAGAGGTCTACCGCGCGGTCGGCATTAGAATAGACGGTCCCGGGGAAAGCGTTGCGCGGGTTGCAAGCCATGTCGTCGGGGAGCATGAGGATGATCTGCGAGTCGGGGATGCCGAGTCTCTTGACGGTCCGATAGATGGACAGCACGTTCGCCAAGTGCCGATAGTTGAACCAGAAGCGCGACGTACATACCAGCACCGCCCAGTTGCTTGTGTGCTCGGCTCCGATGGGCGTCGCCAGCGCCAGCAGCGCAGCACCAAGCAGGGCCGGAAGGCCAAACGGCTTCATCTTGGCTGTTGCGATGGTGCAAGAGCAAGGTACCCCTTCTAGGTGAGATGCTGACCCGGTCACCTGTTGTTATCAGCATCCATCGGTTCTGCCAGGGCGACTCGCTAGTCTTCCGTGTAGTTTGTGTGCGTGTCTGTGGAAGTCATGCTGAGGTGAGGTACTGTACCGTACATACGGTAAAACAGCACGGAGCAAGTTGGTTACATAAGCCAAGTTACAACATGCGCTGGACCCCTGGCGACCCCAGCATTCAGAGTGGGTCGCGTTAGCCCCTCGTTTGCGGCCGGGCCCATAACGTTAAGTGGATTTCATTGTGACTGCAGAGCATGTGACAATGAAAGATACCACTGCGTCTGTTCAGGTTGTTTATCTTGTTTCTTTTACCTGGTGCCTTCCTGGTTCTGGCCATAGGTCCAAGACGAGGATCAGACTGGATACGTATTTTCGTTGAAGATTCTCAGGCATTGCAACATATGTAGAATGTGGGCAACTTACGGCATGTACTGTACAACGGACATTAGTGGACCCACGCCTGTGCGGGAAGGTCGCCAACCGCGGGCCCTGCAGCAGCTGTCAGCTGCTTCACCGAATCCCGCCGCCCCCGCGCGTCACAAACTCCCAACTCAACACGGTTAACAACGGCCAACTACCAGAGCTCGATGACGATTTTCTTGCACATGACGCCATCAGACCATCTCGACCAACATTTCGGATGAAATCGTTCCGTCATAAGCTGGCCGAGCACTCATCCGACCGTACGACTCTTGCCGCTTCATCGTCTCAACTGCGCGTGGCGGCAACTGGGGTCTGAATCTCGCATTTAAGGTTCATATCTCCCCGCGATTCTTGGGGTCCGGGTCTTTGTCCGGTCACCCCACTCGCGGACGAAGGTTCCTATTGTGTGACGAGACGCCAAACAGCTTCACCAATCGCAGAGGGATCAAACTCTGCCTAGTGGCCTCCGAAAGTTTGTCGTTTCGATCGCGGTCACTTTAAGCCCGTAACACAGATATCAAGCAGCAATGGGGCGTCCTCCGGCCTATCTGTTCGTGGTCAGGTAAGCAACTACCGCGTAGCATGGACAACCACGGGCTTTCAGTCGACGTCATGTCCCAGGTACCGATTCTGACAAAGCTCCCAGACATGGCTATCGACTCGACGCTGCCGACAAGCAGTGGCATCTTTCATCGCCCACCCCGTACGACCCTCCGCTGACATATAGCGGCTGGCAACAAGCAAAGAGCCTGGGTGTCAGAATAGCGTCCATACTACGGGAAAGGATTCAGGAGGAGGAGCGTACGGCGAGCCAAAATGCAGATCCATCAGTGAGGCGGAAGCGCAAGAGATACGAAGTTGTTCTCCACAGCTCGCCATTCCTGCGGTGCATTCAAACCTCGATCGCCATCAGTGCAGGTCTTGCTCAGGACTCTACTCCTTTCGAAACCACGAGTACTCGGGCCGCTTCACCCTCGCCGGCGCCTACCTCCGGTACCCCGTCCAGACCAACTGTCGTCACGGATCTGCGCGATAGGGGCACGCCGGATCCATCCGTGAAGATCCGAAAATCTGTACTGCGCCTGGACGCCTTCCTCGGAGAGTGGCTATCGCCAAGCTACTTTGAGTTGATCACCCCGCCGCCCGAGTCTGTCATGATGCTCGCTAGCGCCAAGGCAGACCTCCTCCGCAGAGAAGACTATACCCATTATCCCAATTTCGTATCGCACACCCACTCCAACTCTCAGGGGCAGCTTTGGAGCCCAACGGTCCGGACAAACTCACCTTCTCCGCAAAAAGACAGCCAATTTAATGGGTCAGGGCTCATGGGAGGCTCCAGCGGGAATGGCCAGGCTGCGCAGAACCCGACGGCGCGACCAGCGGCGTCCGGCTACGTGTCACCTGTTCCCCATTATGCCATTAGCAACAACAACACCATCCCGCCGGGCTACGTTTCGCACGCTCGAGACGCCTGTGTCGCGATCGACTATCAATGGGACTCCACGCGAAGCTCGCTGGACTGGGGAGACGGTGGTACATTTCCGGAGGAATGGCCGGCCATGCACAAGCGGTTCCGCGCTGGTGTGCAGAGCCTGGTAGACTGGTATTCGACGGCAGAGAATCCAACGCGGCCGGTCACCAAGACTGTTGCAACCGAGCCCGTACATAGCGCCGCAGACGGCGAGGATGATGTGGAGGTAGAAGCGGTTGTCATTCTCGTTTCCCATGGAGCCGGTTGCAACGCCTTGATCGGAGCCATTACTCATCAGCCTGTCCTCATGGACGTGGGCATGGCTTCTTTGACAATGGCTGTCCACAAACCGAGCAAAGCGGCCTCGGGCAACGGCAGGTGGCCAGATTCGCGTTCCCCGGGCGAGTTTAGGGATACGCCTCCTATTCACGAGCTTTACGATCTTGAGCTGTTCGCCAACACGGATCACCTCCGGTCTTCCACAGAGACTCCAACTTCGTCACGCCCTCCATCCTTATCAGGCGCGTTGAATGCTGCCCGTGGCCGCCACTCATCGTTCTCCACCTCGATGGAAAGCTTTTCGTGGAACGACGGCTCCGGGAGCAGGAACTCGTCGGCGAACACCGCGCTGAGCAATCTTAGGAAGAGTTCGAATAACGGTGCGACGGTTCCTCGGCTCTCGTTCGCGGTCAGTACCGGCGGCATCACAGTTGGAAGCGGGGTGACATCGTTTACGTCCTCGAGGCCTTCGAACCTCGGACGTACCGGACTTTGGTCCCCGATCTCAACGCAATTCGAAGACGACGAGGAGGACGGTATGATGCTCTTAAACTTTGGTAATGACTCGCGGGCGGCTTCAGCGAGTAGTCCGAATGCTGCTTCGACACATAACCCGCCCGCGAGCGCTAAGGGTGAGAGGGGGCTCGACGGCGCGGCAGATTCGAGAGAGAGGCCGTCGAAGCCCGACCCGGAACCGCTTGGCGCCGGGACCGGGGCCGGGGCCGGCGGTCTCTGGGGCGCTCCGAGGCCACCCGACGATGCGGACCGTCTACGCGATCTTAGCAGCCACAAGCGGCGGTGGACCGTCACGGAGCGGAGCTAGGAGGATTCCCTCCTAGACGATTCGTCGTCGTCGCCGCCTTCGGCTGTGTCGCGACGACCCTTTCATTGGCTTGAATCAAGCATCATGGATAACGGTTTTTTGCAAACGGAATAAGCGGGGTCTGTCTTTTGTTGTGATACCAAGCGGGGGCGCTTAATCTGGATTACTGTATTTGTCGAAATTTGTTGAAGGATTACACTCGTCCTCTCCTGTCGTCTTTAAAAGGGAGGCGTACCATGGGCTAGCACGGTAGTATGCAAAAGCATGATGGCATCAAGGAATCGACTCTCTGTAACGGCCCTCCTGCTTCAGATGTGAATTCGTTGTGCATAGTCCCGCCTCCCTCGAGTCTTCGTAGCTGGCCATCCCTCTGACCGCGGAAGGGATTGGCCACTGAGGCTTCGCAGTTTATCTCTTTCCCAATCTCGACTTTTTCCACACGATCTCTGAAGGTGTGATACTTCAGCCCCTTCCGACAGCGCGTTGCGGTTCGCTAATCCCAACCTTGACTTCCATGCGTTCCACCTTCCCATCCCCTCCTCCGACGTCAGCGCGGGTTCATTCGTCTTATTTCCCCGCGTATGATCGGCACGGCCCAACAGCCGGGACCGTGTCCAGCGAGACCCAAGCAGTACGCTTCCAGAAGACCCGCAGGCGCTCCGTTTTAACCGCCGGCATCTGTGACAATCAATGGCACGAGGCTCAACGGCAAAGTCATCGGGTGTCTGTAGCAGTAGAGGGTTCCTGGGTGGATTTTAGAGGAAAATAGGAATGTATATAGACAGGTAACCTTCACGCAGTCTGCCGGCAGGCTTGAGGTTCAAGATTGCACCTCTCTTTCCCCCGGAAAGCTACAAAACGAGCGTTCACGGTATCGTAAATACCACCTACAACCCTTTATACAAAAACGAGCGACGCCGTCCAAATTTTTGTCCAATCCCACTCATCCGAGACCAGGCCCGAGGTGAACCATCGGGCACATTCCCAGCCAGAGGCTCCCATAAGACATCACTTCATCAGCTATAACCATGCCCAAAACGACATTCAATCCAAGTCAAAGAAACTTCCCGTCCTCTTCAGTCCCTCCAGGTCAACCAGCCCCATAACCCTTCCATCCCACCTCCTGATCCGCTCCCCCCAAAACCACCACACCGTCCCAACGATCGCCGCAACCACAACCTGCGCGACTCCAATCCCAATACAGAACGCCCTGAGCCCGTCCCACCACCACACCGCATTCGGCACGCCCATAACAAACACCCCTGCCATCAGCGCCCGCCAGCACGACACGGCCGCCGTCATGTCTGCCGTGTTGCGTGTCGACACAGCAAGATTCGATCCCGTGAAGCCCGTGCTCTTCGCAATGAGCGGTGCGGCGGTGGCAGCGAGGACGTGAGCGCCTGCTGCAAGCAGGCCAAGAACGAAGCTCACGGCGGGAAGGTTGACACGTGAAGCAAGGTAGTCGAGTGCGAAGATTGAAATGGTCGTTGTTGTGGCGTCGTCGGGGCGCGGTGGTGGCGTCATGGCGTTGTCGAGGTGTAGGCCGAAAGTGAGAACGCCGATGAAGACCAGGCCGGAGCCGCAGGTGAGAGCCAGCATGTGGGCTTTGGGAGTAAATTTGGTGTGTTGCCAGCGCGGAAGGAACGCAGGGGCTGCGACGGCGGCGGTGGCAAGGAGGAAGGGGGCCGTGAAGAGCGCGCCGATGGTTCCTGGGGATAGGATAAATGGAAGAGGCTGGAAGAAAAGTGAGAGGGACGCGGCAAGGCCCCAGAGGGAGGAGCAGGGCAATAAGGAGACGATGGCGAGGAGGGCTGTAGTGGGCGTGATGAAGGCGCGAGGCACTTGGAGGAGGATCGTTCGGTCCGCTGGGCCTCGAAAGGCATAGGGTTTGAGCTTGACGATGTAGTCTGTGAAGGTTTCGATGGAAAGAAAGCGGCGCGGGGCGGGTAGGAAGGAGGTCTTGAGTTGACTGGCCGCTGTGACGGGAGTTTGGGCGACTACAAATGTTCGATCGAAGGCGGTTTCTGGCGCACCGAGGGCTATGGCGGGGACGGCGGCTACGAAAAAAGTGCTAAGAATCATGAACTGCAGGCTGACACCGGCCGGGCCTTGGGAGGTGACCCCGCCCAGCAGGGGAGGTCCCCAGGTTGTCGTGACGGCGACGATGGAGTGGATGGCAACGCGAAGACCGCGCTCGTGTTCCTGAAAGGTCAGCAAGTGGGTTGGAAAGGGGCCATGCAGATGCTCTGGACTCACAAAGTAAGTGTCCTGGATCGACCCCAGAACAAGCGTGTCGAAAGCGCCCCAACCAAGCCCTTGGAATATTCTGGCGGCCATGCACTGGCCATAGCTGCTTCCAACGTTGGTGTTCCAGACGATACCAATAAACATCAACAGTAGCGAGGCCAAGTAGAGCGGCCTCTTGCCGCATATCCTTGAGGAGGCGAGGCAAAGGCATCCGGTTAGGGCTGACACGATCAGAGGAACGCCGGTCAAGGCAACAGCCGCTGTATAGGAAACTTTGAAGCTCTCGGCAAGCTGCCCATTCACGGTCATGAATATCGTTTTCGTTACACCAGTCATGGCAACCATCAGTAAAAGGCACCAGAAGTTCAGCTCCTTCCTCCACGCAGGCCAGTTCTGCAACATTATCAGTGGGGGCTCTCGTCAAGATCTGGACCGGAACCTACCAAAGGGTCATCGGGGTCATCACTAGGTTGCGGCACCAGCTCAACCCGGCCGTACTTCCCCTGCCCATACTTAATGGGTCGCCTTGAGGCAATCGACGTCCAGGTAGGCCGCGTCGTGGACCCGGGAAATCTTAGTGGAGCTGTAGTCCGTGACATCTGGGTTGCCGCCGTGCCAGGTCTTGTTGGAGGGTTCATCGCTAAAGGTGCTTGCGGCCACAGCAAGAGTGTCCGTGATGGCGGCGATATGTTTGGGGTTGCTGCTGACTTTGCCACGGGCCTCGGGGGAAGTGGCCTGTTCGGCGGCTGAGCTGGGCTCCCGACTCGACTTGGGATATCCAGCTTCAAAGGCGCCGGTCGCTGCGGCAACTCCTTTGCTGGAGTCTCCGGAGGGCTTGCCGATGGATCCTTCCCACCCTGCCGGCCCATGTCTCCATACCCGCCTGTTCGAGATATTTCCAACCCCGGCTCTTTCTCTAGGTCCCGGTCTGGCCGCATTGGCCTAGGGTAACAATCAAGGGCACTTCAACTCAGGGCAATGGGATATCGGAAATGGAAGTCGTCCGTCGTTGCTGTCCAGCAGATCAGAAGACGATTGTTGAAGTCGGAGTGGAGGATAAAGAGGGCGAATGCCAACGACGAGATTAAATTTTAGCATTAAGACAATGGCTGCTCTGCAGCTGTGTGGGGGAACGAGGGCTGCCCGGCAGATATGGACCTCACACGCTAGAGGCCGTGCGGGTAAGAGTCGACTGTAGTAACGACATTCTTGCGTAAATGGCAGCCAGTCTGGACGGGAGGATGAGAAGTTTGTTCTCGGTTGGGAAAGCCACAGGGCAATCAGATGTACGAGGAGGGCATCCTGGGCGGCGATGAAGGTTAGTGCCGCAGGTGACTGCATCCAGGAAGAGGAACGTGACTGCCGACTGCGCGATGGTCCTGCTCGAGCTCCAAGCATGACGCAGGAGGATGGGTGCGTGTGAACCCGGTAGTCATTGCACCCCTCGTTCATGCGGCCCAGGTGGATCGGGCGCATGGGAGTCTTCCCGGGGACCCGGTAGCGCTCGACGTCGGCATCGGGGTCGCATCGGAGATCCACAGGCCTGCCGATGGTGCGGTGATCAGGCCCGCTCTGACCTTGCACACTCGATCTTAGCCCACATGGTCGAAGCGGGTGCAGGGGCCAGCGAGAGACTGAAACTCAAAGTGACGCAGCACAGCGCAGGTCGGGTAAGTTGCTTAACATGCTAGTGGGATGTGTTGCACGTCTTCAAGTTTGTCACCGGTTCGCGTCGGTGAACGGAGACTTGGACATGCCTGGGCTGCGAAAGGAACGTTAAGGAACCAACAATGTCTTGAACGCATGCAGTTGGCAGCAGCAACACTATCTGCTTGCTCGGGCTGACGATGAAGGAGAGGAGTCATGGAGAGAGTGGGGTTGACATGCATGCCGAAACGGCTTTCCCCGGAGCATGTCACTTCACACCTGCCAGTTTTGGCCAAAACGGGGAGTTTCCATCCTCGCTGCAAGCTCCTCACCTTTCCACTGCATCGAGCAATCCACTTGCTGTGACATCAGCAGGCGTTCAAATGTGCTTGCTCAGCACTTGCTGCAAGCATTTCACAGGACCGCGTCTTCACCGCTACACAGTAGACTCGCATCCTCGCCAGCCAGTTAGCATTGTATCTCTTGTCAGACGCTTCGCGTCAACAACAGAGGTTGAGCCCAGCCTTCCCTAATGTCCAACTCGAGCAAGACCGTGGTGGCTGCAGCGTTGCTAGCATCCGTTTGAGGCATGAACGCGCAAAAGAGGACTCAGGAATGCAACCGGTCCTCTCAATGCGTCAAAATCTGCTACAGACTGCCAAAGAGGGCCGAGTTCTTATGCTCGGTGCAATGGAGGTGGTCATAGCGCAACTCCTCTCTTCTGAAAGACGGCCACCTCAACGGTGAACCCACTGGAAGACCGTTGATCAATTCAGTGGATGTTTCCCGGTGTTTTCTCTTCGCTGCTGAAGGCATTATCAGCCAGTAGTTCGGGCCATCGCTTTACCGGGCTCTAACTTCTCAGATCGCTGGATCAAAAACGCATAAACATGGTGAAGCTCGGTCGTACCAGGCTCAACGACGATCATGCATCAGTGCAGCCGGGGAACGCTATTGCCGTGCAATGCTTGAAATTGAAACCAAATTTAGGAGACGGTCATCATGAGTTCATCCAACTTTCGCCGCATCTAATTTGAGCCCCTTGTCGGATCGCCAATCAACCCACGTTTCTATCCCCGCACGCCGATCTCGTCTTATCTGCCCATCCCGTGCCGTTGATCTGTTTCTTTTGTAGGTCCTTCTGCGACTCCGAGAGCTCCAAGACTCTATGTTTATAATCAGTCTATCGTCGCAGGCAATGCTTGAAGTCACCATCGTGGCATGAACAAGCCAGGTCCGAAGCGAGGCGCCGTGTGAGTTCTGGTGTCAGGCAAAGCCGATATGCTCGAACACCGCCTCTGCCAGCTCTGTTTGTTAGGCGCCGCCGAGAAGTTCGAGGGCAGGCGCCCAGTGAGAACCGAGGATGTTGGTAGGGGAATCCGAATGGTAGAGGTATAGAGGCGGATACGAGATGAGCTCCCGCGGGTCAAAGAAATAGCTGTAACCTAAACGTCCGGCGAGTGTCAGTAAAACCTTCCGTCCAAAAGATGAATCCATATTGTATTCCACCAGGTGATGCTAGGAAACGGATGGGTATGGCCCGTTGCGAACGACCTCTTGTCCCCACATCACTCCTCTCGATCGCCGAGCTAATAAAGGGCGGGTGTCCAAGAGATTATCCACCGCCAACACTCGGGATCCCGGACGACTGCAACGGTTAGACGGCATACAGCTAGAACAGAACAGCGACGAAACGCTATGTTTCAGCGCCGCTAGCAAGTCCACCATCTCAGCCGTGCTCCCCACAGTCTGAACAGGCCACCCGTAGATTGTTTTTCAGGTTTGGTCATATCATACGCATCATGGAGGGGCCTGGGGTATTTAGTGACCTTACCTTCGGTTTGCGCTTCCCGCGCCTCTGATTTCTCCACCGTCTCGAGCAGCTTGCTGGTCCGCACCAGCAGCTCCTCAAACTCGAGCCGGTACGCGACCGGCAGCTCGTCATCACGTGCTACAAGCACGTCCTGCTCGCCACGGACATCCTTCTCTGTGACGCGGAAGCGCAGTCCCACATCTCGGTCCAAATCGGCCCACAGCACCGGCTCCTCGCGAGCACCTCCTCCTGCCGTCGCCTGCCCGCTCGCCTGCGCGGCGAGCCAAACACGCCACACGCGAATTAGCCCGTCGACAACGTTGACGTGGGTCCCAAATAGCCCCGGCTTGGGGCCCATCTGGACCAGCTTCGGGATGGTGCACAGCTGCGAGAAGAGCTCGTCAGGGTCCAGGTAGACGTCGATCGTCGGCCGCGGCTCGTCCTTCTGGGGATGCCGAATGCTTTGCCGCCGCTGGTATCGCGCGTCCGCTGGCCGGTTCTCGTCCTCCACTACCGGACGGAAATGCGAGTAGATACCCCTGAGCCCGGCCGAACGGACTGGCTCTGGTAAAGCGCTCTGTCGCTTGACACCCACTGCCTCGGCTTCCACGTCATCAAAGCTGTCGGTAAAGAGGTAGTTGCAGTAGAGGTGGGGCGCCCGGAACTCATCGGCTGGGTGGTAACACTTGAGCACTAGGCGGTGGTCTCGCTGGGAAGTGGCGTGCTTCAGGCGCTGCTTGAGAATATGAAGCGTCGCCGAGTAGAAGCGGTGGCTGACCACGATGAGCGGTAGGAGAGAGGGAGTCGGGAGCTGAGCGAGGATCGAGATCAGGAGCTGTGGTGGATGTCAGCGGGATTAAGCCCTAAGGGATGGGGCCAAGGGGACGAACCTCATTGGGTAATGAACTAAGATTGGGTTGAGGATACATTCTAGGAGTACGTCTAGGGCTTTAGGGGGAAAAGCGTTGTTGAGCAACACTAATGCAGGCGAGCCACGGACGGTCAGGTATGTCCAGACTCTCTATCGGCAAGCTCTGAAGCCAAAAGAGGACTGTCTCGCTCATCTCGACGGGCGACCCATAATAGATATAGCTGTATCAAAGGCCCACAAGGCCACAACGGTGGTGGTCGTCAAGGTGGGTCGAGTAGGAACTTCTCGGAGGCACGAGTGGTAAGTGGTTGCGAGCACCGGAAATGGCCGCCCGCGGCGGTGTCGTCAGAGTTGCTCTCAATGGTAACGTTCATCTGTGATGAACATGGAAGGAAAGATCAGGGTCGGTTAGATTTACCCCTGGACACGAGGAACAACATGTGATCGAGGCGGTTGCTGTACACTGGCGCACCTCGATTAGCCGCCTTCGGCGGTACCTCGATGTCGTGCTGTGCCTCATACGATGCCGTATTCTATAAGCAAACCACCGTTTTCTTCCCAGCTTCCAACATGCTGCCCGATGGGCATGACGGTATGGTCTCTGAGAAGAGATTGTTTGGTTTCGCGCGGACAGTTCGGGTCGATGATGATGCAGTATCAGCAGAGGAACGTTGGAGAGCCCCCCCTCGACCCACTTATATCCGCCGGCAGATCCCTGCATAGTCTCCACTTCCCAACAGGAGTTGTCAGGAGGAATCACGCCACTGGTAAACCCTACCTTAAGCATCCCGCCGAGGCACATTTGGGATGCTCGATTTGGACGCTCCGTTTAGGTCACCATGCCGCCGTTCAACACAAGACGCTATTTGCACAAGTTAAGACAACACAGACATCTCAATCCACAGGGCAAATTCAAACAGCGGTGAGGCAGTATTCACTATTGATTTACACTAAATCAAGCGGAAGGTTTGATAGCTGCAGCACATCCAATGAAGTGGACGGACGAGAGCCAATTCTGTGGCGTGATGATCTCGTTGCCAGGCTAGGTATCTACTGGTCTGAAAAGCAGACCGAGAAGTACGGTCAAGTCCTCGTCAACTTGGACATTTTAGACCTGACACCTACATAGGTGCACATTGAGCCGGGCATGAACTCAGTTACGGATGCGGAACTGCTCAGTCCAACAAGGTTCATCAACTAACGTAACGATTAGACTGTCGACAGTCCTGGAAGCGCCCCTTGATAATTCTTCCATGATGATGCCGAGATCAAACTGAGGCCCCCTTTTCCCTTTTGCCCGTACGCCCATTTCCACGCCAAACGAGAGACAGATTTTACAGTATCACGCATTCGCAATCTGCATCATCGAGAGATGTTCTCCTCCGCAGCTTTGGCGATCTGTACATCATGGCCTGTAGCAATTATAGCAATACCCTTCCCGTCTCACCGGGTACCTGGATGTAAAACGCTCCGACCTTCTCGAACCCCAACCAGGTGTACAGCTCAGATCCCATGGGACTGGCCATCACCGAAATGTCCTTGATCAAATCCCTGCGGACTAACTCCACTCCCCATCAGCATAGCGAGGATGCGTGACCCCGCCGCTGGAAGTCAGGCAAGGTGGCCAAGATTTGAAGATGTAACTGATCGGGCCCAATCGAGCCGAAGAACTTCTTGTAGGCTCTGATTTGGCCCTTCCAGAACTCGTTGAAGTGCTCGTGGTTGGCGTCTCGCCGAGTCCTGCCTCCCCACTCCTCAACATCAATCACAGCTGCTGAATGTCAGCAAGTCGCTCAACGAAAGTCCGCTGCTGCGGCGATGGTCAAAATGACTTGCGGTTTTGTGGTATATAGCCGGAACCATATCGCCGCTTGTTGATGTACGAGACGTCCCAGACCCCGAACGAAACTACTGACGTCTCACCCCCAGGCTCAAAGCTGTCTTCGACTACCGTGACCAGCCAGTCGTCGTATGATGGGTCAAGGAAGCACTCAAACAACATCCTTGTGTACTTGTAGTGGTCTGCTGGATATAGGTGGCGGTATGGGAAGCGATAGTCCCATTGCGGATCAAGGGGCATCGTCTTGATGATGACATTGGTGACGGCCTCAACATCGGCCGGAAGGCCCAAACGTGGCTTCACGACGGGTGAAGTCCGCGCAGGGTTGAAGTGCTCTTCCCAAAAGAGGAGCTGAACTCGGCAACAACCTACAAGGGAAACGGCACGGCGAACCTCGGATGGCCACGAAGGGACAAGGACTGGTTTTATGAGCACACACGGGTCGACGCCTCATGGCTGCATCCATTGATCTTTTGGCCCAGTAACGCCGTATACGGAAAAGTCCACTAGTTCGGATTCTGCGCAGGTCATCCTGTGGAACATTCACAGAGGGCCGCAGTCTCTGGATTGAGGAACAAAAGTGGAATTTGACGAAAGCCTTGATGTCGAAGGTCCAGGCTCCAGCCCCTGAGCCCCAGAGTTCCAAGCTCACGGAGTTAGGCATGATTGCTAAACTGTGAGAAAGCACTGCGTGACCCAACATGGTTTAGCTTAATCAGCCCCTGGGGGAAGGCGTGCACAGCAGGCGGGTGACACCCACCCGAGTCGGTGTCTGCTTTCTGCAAGGTGACAGGAGAGTCTGCCTGCCTGCTCGATAACAGCCCAGGGCGCTAACCCAAACATGGAAGTGCGGTGTGTGAAACAGGCAATGCGGTGCTGAGGAGGGAAGGTAAGTTGATTGGACCACGTTACCCACCTTCCCATGGCTACCAACGCCGCGTCTCGGTGATCCAAAAGCTGACCATAGACATTGCAGGCTGCACTTCGTTCCTGAATTTCCGTCATACGACTCACATACCTTACGTACGACGGATTCTTGATGTCACTGCGGATACAACTCTGTTTCAATTTCTTTGTGTTCCCTAGCGGTTCATGGCATATCAGGCATGGAAAACCGCAGTTCCGAATCCGGTGCCGCGTTTCTCGTCAGAGGATACAACGCTTCTCTCTGGGACACTTCGTTCGGTCCTTTCTCCTTGGAGTCGCTCACTCCCCGGGAGCTGGATAGCGAGGTGAACGTCGCCCCCAATTCCAGTGCCGACCTAGCCGCCAGCACGCCAACCTGTGCATCACAGGCTATTCGCGCGTCGCGGTCGAGTATTCGACCCGGGATCGGCCCGATCTTCAATGCCTTCACCGGCGCAGATGTAACATGTCGTGTCCCGCCCGCGCCTCGTGCCGATGTCACGGTTTCGTCCTCGACTTTATCCAGCATCGCCCGGGAATATACAGCGGCTCAGTATCAAAGGATATCCTCGCCCGCGCAGCACCAATGTGTTGGGCATCTGATTTGTCCTGTCAACACTGCTGACGCCGAAAACTTGGGACTTTCCCCAGTGACCCAGAATCCGCATTTTTCGTGTCCTCCACTACCATTACTGGAAACCCGCGTCGATTCCGGATGTCTTCCGCCGCAGAGCATACCGTATGGAACTTTGTTCCTCACACAGCCAGCGACGCTCTCCCATTGGACCAGTCCTATTCTATGCCCGAATTCCATTGACGATGGCCATTTCCACTTGTCAGCTCGTGATCTCACTACCACAGTGGATGCGATCGGGGCTGACGGTGATAGTGGCTCCGGATCGTCTCCAGTTCCTTGCAATCCCTCCTCTTGGCCAACGACCCATGACTCTCCCTTGTCTAACTCTGCGGTATCTCAAAACACCGTCAACGATGGCCATGGACGAACTGTTTCCACAGTGTCTACGCACGTCGCGGTTCAAGTTGCTACAGCGCCGGATCCCTTGTCATCAACATCCAAACGACCCAGAACATCAAGTCCGATGACAACTTTCCCCATCGTTCATTATAAGCCAAGCGGATGTACGGTGACGAAATCGCCCAGGAAACGGCCGGCCTTTGAAGAAGTTGTTCCCCCGGCAATGTCTTCTAAAGCCCTCCGTCAGGTCTTGCTACAAGACGAGCATGGCAATGTCAAGGGAGCCATGATGACCTTCGGCAACCGGATCAAGACCAGGGCAGTCTTTAGCGAGGAGAAGCGTCAGCGAACAACCCAGGCGAGGAGGGAAGGAGTCTGCCAGAGGTGCAAACATGCCAAACGGCAGGTATGGCTCCGACATGGTAACGTACCTCAGATGATCAACCGATTGACCTGTTGCCTACCGGACTAGTGCGACCTTGCTCAGCAGCAAAGCCTTTACATCAGTTGCAGCCATTGTGCCAGGACCAGAATCTACAAGAATGCTGCTCGTTTCCCCTGTTTCAGGGCCGGGTTGGTGGATGTCCTTTTCTTTAGATCAGGTCAGTTCCCCAAGTCCACTTCCGCTGATGACCTTTTGCCTGAACGTTGAGATTTGCTTCATCCGTTCACTGGCCGACTTCATGTCCTAACACTGAACCCTGATTAATTACACGTTACGAAGGCTTCCGAGCTCTGACAGGACTAAAGGTCCCGCATCAAATGAACCCTTCTTCACCAGACGAAATACCGTATACGCCCTTGGTGATCTGTCCAAGCCTGACGCCCCAGCCAGGACGCTAAAGCTCACCCAACACATCGGCTCACACCAGTTGATGGTTTACGCTTCCGAATTTGATCCATTGCCCGGCGACGTGATTTGCTACAAGTGGCGTGACCGCGGGCAGCTCCGAGAACTGAAGATACCGCCATTCTGCCTGACCAACATCCGACAAGTCCAAGTAAATCTATTCCAGTACATTGCGTCGACCAAATGGGCATATCTCAAGTCCTTGGAAAACGAAGATGAACTCACTTGGATGACTGTCTCCGCAGCTATGAGCTATGTGAAGACAAGGCCCGTATGTGCAAGCCGTCCTATGGAACTCCAGCTCTCCCGCTCACAAGACCAGGATTCGCTCGTTGCTGATGCTCTGGATCTTTGGGCCATCTCGCGAATAATCGAGATTCCTTGGGAGATGTGCGGAAGTGACACACTCGGCGTCTCCCCGGTCAGGGATCCGACTAGTCCTCACTACCGCAAGATTCTGATCCCCCCAATGATGGATACCCAACTAGACCAGATTGCCATTCAGTTGATCTTGAACCCGCTTCGCGACAGGGTCGTGCGAAAGTTCGAGCAGCTGATAACCCCGGCAAAGCCCGAGGCCTGGTGGGAGATCTACCTCTCGGCCTTCATTCTGCTCAATCACATTGAGCGACTGGCAAAACATTCCGTTGAGCACGCCAGAACACACACGATGCCGGTGAGCATGACCTGTCGACGCCTACTAATTCATGCTGATAGTCTGCTGGCAGAGCAAGTTCTCGAACATCCCCTTCCTCGAAGGCGCCTTCCACACCGCCAAATCCATCCTGGCACGCTTTCACTTCGTCTGCAATGGTTCTGCACCACTCAGGTTAGACTGGACGTCACCCAAGGTCGCTTCCATGGCGAGATTGGAGCCAGACCAAGTCGAGTTTCTGCAGAGAACGCAGGCCATGATCGCAGCAAGGGGTTCGTGCTTTATCCCTCCAAACACCCCCCGCATGTCTTTTTTTCCTTTTCCTTTTTTCTTTTTTTTCTCTTTTTTTTATTTTTTTTTTTTTTTTTT